>BRDA01009942.1:28760-46597 GCA_036984385.1 Crenuchus spilurus
AGTGATGCTGGTTGTGTGTTTATGTGAGGAGAGTGATGTTTCAGTGTTTATAGTATAAGAGTGATGCTATTAGAGTTTTTATCTGAGAAGAGTGACGCTGTTTGAGTGTTTATGTGAGGAGAGTGACGCTGTTTGAGTGTTTATAGTATAAGAGTGATGCTGTTTGAGTGTT
This sequence comes from Crenuchus spilurus, assembly GCA_036984385.1. Taxonomy (NCBI): domain Eukaryota; kingdom Metazoa; phylum Chordata; class Actinopteri; order Characiformes; family Crenuchidae; genus Crenuchus; species Crenuchus spilurus. Next base: position 28,933 of record BRDA01009942.1, read on the forward strand.
TGTGAAGAGAGTGACGCTGGTTGTGTCTTTATGTGAGGAGAGTGATGCTGGTTGTCTCTTTATGTGAGGAGAGTGATGCTGGTTGTGTGTTTATGTGAGGAGAGTGATGTTTCAGTGTTTATAGTATAAGAGTGATGCTATTTGAGTTTTTATCTGAGGGGAGTGACGCTGTTTGAGTGTTTATGTGAGGAGAGTGACGCTGTTTGAGTGTTTATGTGAGGAGAGTGACGCTGGTTGTGTGTTTATGTGAGGAGAGTGATGCTGGTTGTGTGTTTATGTGAGGAGAGTGATGTTTCAGTGTTTATAGTATAAGAGTGATGCTATTAGAGTTTTTATCTGAGAAGAGTGATGCTGTTTGAGTGTTTATGTGAGGAGAGTGACGCTGGTTGTGTCTTTATGTGAGGAGAGTGACGCTGGTTGTGTCTTTATGTGAGGAGAGTGACGCTGGTTGTGTCTTTATGTGAGGAGAGTGATGCTGTTTGAGTGTTTATGTGAGGGGAGTGATGCTGTTTCAAATTTTTTTATGTGAGAATGATGCTGTTTGAGTGTTTCTAGGAGGACACTGATGGGTTTTGAGTGTTTATAAGAATACAGTGATGTTGTTTGTTTCTTATGGGGAAATGATGCTGATGGAGTGTTTTTAATCAGTATTTGTGTTGATCTGTTTGTTCCAGCAGAGGAATCTGGAGGGATATGTGGGATTTGCCAACCTACCCAATCAGGTGTACCGCAAATCCGTCAAGAGGGGCTTTGAGTTCACGCTCATGGTAGTTGGTAAGTCACACCACTGTGTTTCTATGTGTCTGTGAGTCTGTGTGTGTGTGTTGAAAAGAGAGAGAGAGGGAGGGGGAGCGAGTACAGGTGGTCATAGTTGAATGACACATTCCTTACTTGCCTGTTTGTTTGTATTGTGTGTGTGTGTGTGTGTGTGTGTGTGATGGACCCTCTGAACATGTTTGTTTTAAAGTTTGTTATGGTTTGTTTGTATTCATTTAACTTTTAAAGTTTGGTGTGTTTGTCTGGATTGTTAGGATTTCTAAAGTTGGTCACAGAGCTGCACAGATCTAGCTTAGTGCTGTTTCCAGTTTCTTGACACCCAGCCAGACCGGCTCTAAACCCCCCCTTACAACCTCTACCACCCGTCCACACCAGAAGACACTCAGCCAGACCTGCACATTGTAAACTTGAATTAGTTAGCTCCAACTTGAACATTAACACATTATGGCAGCAGCAGTGCTGGTAAAATATCTACATAATTAACACTGAAGCAGCAGATAATCAGTGTTAATACTGAGCTTCATTTATGGAGGATTAATGTTGAAACTTGTTGAATGTATCCACTCCAAAACCATTTTCCAAAACCTTTTTCCTCGGGCTAAGCTAGTGAGCCTGACATCATCTTGCATATGAAACAGTAATAACCTGTAATGTTATTTTTATACTTTTATACTAATTTGCACAACTACATAGTTGTGACTTTTTATATTTATACTAATAGCAACAACTATCACAAACAGTCTGTGTTCATTTATAGCTGTATAATTGATGTAATACTAATGAGGACATGCTAATGGATTCCCATTTGGGGTTCTAATAGCGTAAAGGGGGCATATTATGGAAAGAAATAACTTTCAGTGGGCTCACCTTATTGTGTTGTAAGGGGACAAAAATACACCCCCCACCAGTGCAACTCCACATATGAAACAACTTGAACATCATCAGAAAACAGGAAAGTGGATTATGATTCTTTTTACCAGCAACTTCAGCTTTTACATTCAAGCACAGTCTTCAGTGAGTGAAAGTGCTTTTGATCATTTTTTAAGCTGCTGTGGTTGTTGTGTTGGCCCTTTGTGCTAGTGTGCTATTTTAGCTGTGTTGCAGTGAGGTTGTTGTTATAGACTGTCTTTGTGAGTTTAGTTGAGGCCTTGCATGGGAAGCTGAACTTCTCATTCATCAGCGTTCTCCTCCAGTTGTTACGTTCCACCTTAAATGAGGCAGCAGTGAAATAAGATGAAAAAAAAAATGTCTCACTCTTATAAGCTTGGAGATGTCTGTGTGAGAGATAGAATCCATTCTACCTTAAGTAACACAGGGTAAGGATGAATCGGTCAGTAGCGTTACTGACTGTACTGACTGTAAGTGCTGCACCATTTAAGGTGGAATGGAAAATTTGAACAAGATGCTGTCAAATAAGCAAACTTCAGCATCTGTTGGTTTTTCAGTCAAAAGTGGAGCTGATCTGATATTATTTCTTATCTTTGATCAGTATTGATTATTAGTTAGAGTGTCCATGTGAGTTGAGTCTGTTATAAGCTGAGAGAAAGCACTGACACGGACCACTGACACTCGGTGAACACATACGACATACAGTACAATCACATGTACTGTATTCGTTATTATAACAAACACATTTCTTTCCTTTTTAACTGTCTGTTTAAATTATTGTAATAACTTGTGTTATTACGGCCATGTTTCTGGTGCAGATGTTTTCAAAAGCAAAATGGAGGCTTCTGATTGGCTGATGCCACAGTAATTTCTTCAAGAATATTGATGGAGAGTTTGTCTTCCTTTACTGCAGCAACAGCCTCTACTCTTCTGAGAAGACTTTACACTAGCCTCTGCAACACTGCTGTGAGGATTTGATTGTGGCCACTAAAGCATTAGTGTAGGTACTTATGGTCCACACTCATCCTAAAGGACTCTCTACTCCTGTCTCTCTTCAGTGCACTGCTTTTTTTAGTTCACACTTGTTTTAGCTGAGTCTAACCCAGATCCACCCAGTCACACAAATTCACACACACACACGCACATATACACACACACACACACACGCACACAAACACACACACATATATACACATTTTTCTGGACTCTTTTTGACACTATTTTAACACTCTCACAAAGCTTCAAAAACATGCTTCCATTTCTCTCTCTCTCGCTCTCTCTCTCTCTCTCTCTCTCTCTCTCTCTCTCTCTCTCTCTCTCTCTCCATCTCTCTCTATCTCTCTCTCTCCCTCTCTCTCTCTCTCTCTCTCTCTCTCTGTGTATGTATGCATCTCTCTTTCTGTGTGTGTGTGTGTGTGAACAGTGTAATGAGAGACAGCTGCAGAGTTCAGAACAGACTCAGAGTCTGGAGGAGCTGAGACATAACTCATTGTTATACTGAGATCTCCATTTCATTTATCACCTCAGTGTGATTTTCTAAAATGTCTACCAGCTACAAAACTCTATTAAATATCTCACTTAAAAGCAGCTCAAATCTAAAAGCCCCTTCCTGTTCATTTACAGTTTTTAAACATTCGTTTTACAGAGGTGAACATTTACCTTGAGTACCATGAAAATTCAGCAACAGAGTCCGAGTACAATTAACTTGAGTGCTAGACAATCTCAGACTGGACTGCAGTACTGCAGCTCTAAACAAAGCACAAAGGTTTTGCTCTAATGTTGTTTTTATTAAGAATGTTTGTTGAGTTTTGGTAAGTCACACCGGTTCTGTTACCAGTCCAGTGCATTGGAGCACTGCATCACTAAAGCAGGATAAGACATCCTTACCAGGGTGACAATTCACAAAACACAGCTCTTTAACTTATTTTCTGACACGAAAACTGAAAAATGTGATTGCACTGTGCCCAGGGCCATTGTTAGAAATGGGCGACACCAGTCATGCATGTTTTTTTTTTAAGTAAATGTTATGCTCTATCCTTTGTCTACTTATACTTGTAGACGTACGTCAGACTCAGCACTGGGGGTCACCCTCCCGGGACTGTTGTTCACCAGTAAGAGAGCCTCGCCCTGGAATGTTGCTCTATCTACCAGCGTTCACACTTCTCAGACTGCCTTTCACCAGTAGGGGACCCTCCCTGGACTGTTGTTTACTGCCTTTGATTGTTTTCAAATTTAGTAAATAGAAATAGAAACAAAAATAATAGAAATACGATGGCGGGCATATGCGTACGAGTCCTGGGAGCATCAGTAGGCTTCCCTGACCCCAGAGCTGTGAACTCCATCACTAATCTTGAGTCAGTTATAGAGTCCCGCTGTCACTCACAGAGATGGATGCTGTGGCTTCTTGGCTCTGATTTGCGTTTTTTCCTCCAGAACTACAGAGAGGGGGAAAAAACCTGCTTCCTGTCCTCTTTTTCTCCCGCTCTTTCTCTCTTTTTTCACTCTCAAGCATTTCCGTTCTTTGGTTTTGTATCTGTCCCTCCCGCCAGCTGGCTGGGGTTGTGTTGGGAAAACGCTGTGGAAAAATGTGGAGAGTTTATAGAGCTGAAAGATCAGCGCTGTACATTCAGAGACGTTTACAGTTTTCACACTGAAGTATACAAGCAGGATTAAAGGGACAGTTCTGCCAAATTTTCTTTGCCAATACATTCTGAGTCTGCAGTTTGCTTCTTTAGTTTTGAACTGGAGCTAACAAGGAATAGAAGCTTATACCCCAGTATTAGGAAGATGCTAAATCTTTTATATGAAAGTTTGTGTACAGTGGTGCTTGAAAGTTTGTGAACCCTTTAGAATGTTCTATATTTCTACATAAATATGACCTAAAACATCATCAGAGTTTCACACAAGTCCTAAAATTAGCTAAAGGGAACCCAGTTAAACAAATAAGACAAAAATATTATACTTTCTCATTTATTTATTGAGGAAAATGATCACAATATGACATATTTGTGAGAAACAAAAGTATGTGAACCTCTAGGATTAGCAGTTAATTTGAAGGTGAAATTAGAGTCAGGTGTTTTCAATCAATGGGCTGACTGGGTCCCCTGTTTTATTTAAAGAACAGTGATCTATCAAAGTCTGCACTTCACAACATGTTTGTGGAAGTGTATCATGGCATGAACAAAGGAGATTTCTGAGGCTAGAAAAGGTTACATATCAATTTCTAAAGAATTTGGACTCCATCAATCCACAGTCTGACAGATTGTGTACAAATTGAGGAAATTCAAGACCACTGTTACCCTCTTCAGGAGTGGTCGACCAACAAAGATCACTCCAAGAGCAAGGTGTGTAATAGTCAATGAGGTCACAAAGGACCCCAGGGTAACTTCTAAACAACTGAAGGCCTCTCTCACTTTGGCTAATGTTCATGAGTCCATCGTCAGGAGAACACTGAACAACAACAGTGCAAGGACAAAGCCACTTCTCTCCAAAAATAACATTACTGCTGATCTGCAGTTTGCTAAAGATCACGTGTACAAGCCAGAAGACAATTGGAAGAATGTTTTGTGGATGGATGAGACCAAAATAAAACTTTTTGGTTGAAATGAAAAGTTTTATGTTTGGAGAAATGAAAACACCGCATTCCAGCATAAGAACCTTATCTCATCTGTGAAACATGGTGGTGGTAGTAACATGGTTTAAGCCTGTTTTGCTGCATCTGGGCCAGGACGGCTTGTCATCATTGATGGAAAAATGAATTCTGAATTATATCAGAGAATTCTAAAGGAAATGTCAGGACATCTGTCCATGAACTGAATCTCAAGAGAAGGTGGGTCATGTAGCAAGACAATGACTCTAAACACACAAGTTGTTCTAACAAATAGTGTTTAATGAATAGTTACCAGAAACATTTAGATTCAGTTATTGCTGCAAAAAAAAAAAGGGGGGGGGGCAGTCACAACAGATACTGAAAGCAAAGGTTCACATACTTTTGTCACTCACAAATATGTCATATTGGATCATTTTCCTCAATAAATACATGACCAAGTATAATATTTTTGTCTCATTTGTTTAACTGGGTTCTCTTTATCTACTTTTAGGACTTGTGTGAACATCTGATGATGTTTTAGGTCATATTTATGCAGAAATATAGAAAATTCTAAAGGTTTCACAAACTTTCAAGCACCAATTTAGGTTGCAGCTTGTTATACTGGATGTAGTTGGTTGTAGGTGATTGTACAGATTGTAGCTGACTCTCTACTTTCCATGTTTTTCGTTCCTTCAACTTTGAATGCCTCCATAGGTCCTGTTGAATCATGGGAAAGCAGTGTCTTGCGTTACATGTCTCCTGATTCAGTAGATAATGGGCGTAATTTTTTGTGTGCTGCTTGATGAATACTGTGTAATTGGACATGGTGGTCATTGTCAGCTGCTGTGTATTTTAGAAGGAGGTGATATGGGACGCTTTTTGTTGGATAATCGTTTGTCTTTTATAAACACTCGACTAGCTGCCGGAGGTGATCACACCTGCACTGCACAGGTAGACCAAATAAATAAAGTCTGATGTCTGACAGAAAGCATCTGATAGTGAGTACTGATGTGTCATCTACACACACACACACACACACACACACACACACTGCTGACAGTAATGTTCTGCAGGTCTGTTCCTCCTTTTGAAAGCTTTTCATCACTAGAAAGGATCATTTGCATTGCTGGCATTTTTCACACCGAAACCTGTTGAAAGTTGAGCCTCTTCAGCTCATTTATTTCACCCATCACTGGCAGACAAATATGATCCAGTGCATGTTTTTTTCCAGCAAGTTACAAATAATGCAGATGTATGCTTAATGGAACAGTTCACCCAGAACTCATATGTTGAGTTTCCACTTGCCTCAGATATAGTCAAGCACCCAAGACATACTGTATTTGGAGTGGCACCAAGTATCAAACTTTAATTTGGTAGTTAATAAAGTATCTCCAAAACAGTTAATTTGTGCTCATAATTTAATTAAAAAATGTAAACGGTCACATATTTTACATTCCTTAAATTTAAAGTGACATATTTTAACCCTTTTTTGTTTTAATGTTGATCAGTTGAAATGAGACCATTCATATTTGGACGAGCTTTGAGCAGGTACAAAAAAAATTATATTTTACAGAATTGATCAGGCTATTTAGGTGACTATTGAGTCATAATGTTTGTTAGCCTCACTGCTCTAGTTCTAAACTAAAGAAGCAAGAAATTTGCTGATTTAACAGTAACTCTAACCCTAAGTACAGAATAGGGTAAATATGATGATGGACCATTCCTTTTTGCCCTAAAGCAGCAGTGGGGGCTTTATTCCTATGGCTGCATAACATTTTGGTGACCTTCCTGATCAAACACGCTTTATTGAATTTTTACAGATAATACGTTTTATTGCTTTAGAACAGAGAAATCAGCACACTGTGATGGACACTGGGCTTAGGTTCCTCATCCCCACTTACATCCCCACTTTTCCCAGGAGAAAAGAGCAGATTTGTAACTTTTTGTTCTAAAAGTCTGGAGTCAGGACAGGGTGAATGGAGTCAATGCAACTTTAAAATACATTCATTACAACTAGGGATGCGCCAGAATTCTGCGTTTCCTTACCAATTAACAAAACATGATTTTTTTTGTCAAAACTTAACAAAAAGAAACATTTGGCTGAATACTGAACATGATTATTCATTTACAGTATATCAGTTATTATAAAATTAGAAACTTATTGGTTTCTCAAAATAAGTCTTGTAGTTTATCAGAATGAATGTCTGTATTCTAATAAGTTGATTTGTCATCGTTAGGTTTAATAATATCAATTGATTTTTTTTATTATTTTATACTTGAATATAAAACAAATGTTAGAAAAATGGCACAAGACAATAATATATGAATATGTATGTTACATTATTACTAAATATTTAATTAAAACATGAACCAAAATTATGAAAATGTCTACATAGATGTTTTGAGCGTTTAATGTGAATGTCATTGGCTACAGACACTGAAATACTTAACATTTCTTCTGGTATTTGTGAGACAGTCCCTAACACTGCAGCCACCGGAGCAAACACAAAACAAGCCAATAAACACAGCACGAGCTAACAAAAACAACACAAGCTAACAACACAATACAAGCTACCATAAACACAATACAAGCTACCATAAATGCAATATAAGCTACCATAAACGCAATATAAGCTACCATAAACGCAATATAAGCTACCATAAATGCAATACAAGCGACCATAAACACAATACAAGCCAAAAGAAACACAACACAAGCTAACAAATACAACACAAGCTACCATAAACACAATGCAAACCAACAGAAACACAATACAATACAAGCTAACAACACAACACAAGCTAATACAAACGCAACAGAAGCTAATACAAACACAACACAAGCTAATATAAACACAACACATGCGACAATAAACACCACACAAGCCAACACACACACAATACAAGCTAGCACAAATACAACACAAGCTAGTACAAACAACACAAGCTAACACAACACAAGCTAACAAACACAACACAAGCTAGCACAAAGCTAAGCAGCTGTATTTTGACTTCACAAGTGTAGTTTAGTAAAGGTTGTGGTTGCAGTTTGTTGTCTTCTTCCATTTCACTTCCAAACTGTAACTGTGCTGGTGAATCTGTGTTTTGTTAACTGGTGAGGAAAAGCACAATTCTGAATGTTTGACAAGTGTTCAATATTAAGTAGCAGTAATGTTACACTCTTTGTCACGTCTACAGTTAGGCACTAGAAATACGTATGAATGTCATTAAAAACGTCATTGTTCAGTATAAATTATTCTGACCTTTTGCTTTTTTGGCCTAACACCAAAAGTGTGTGTCATTTTCTACCAAATAATTTTGGTTGCCAGATATTCGATGCACCCTACTTGGAATACACTATGTTCAAGAACCAAAGGTGCTGAAGACAAAACTTTCCTCCACAGTGACGGAAGAGGTACTTGCCCATTGAGCATCCACTACCTTTTTTACTGATATTATAAGGATTAATAAACAGTAACTTAATGGAGAAGTATCTAAACTGACCATTTTATTCTTTAGATAAGGTCAGATGTAAAGTTTGGAGTCATTGGCCATTATTGTGTGGTCAAAATTAATTTAAAGTTGTAACTTTTAAAGTTTAAAAAATGGAGTTATGCATGATCCTATGTGTTGGTATGTAAACAGATCTTGGTGTGTGTGTGTGTGTGTTGGTGAGATAATCACATTCGACAAGCTAAGCCTGAAGGCCCTGGCTGGGTTGGTGACCTGTTGTTCAGGAGGGAAGCTTCGGTTCAGTAATCCACCAGATTAAAACGTGTGTTTATTTGTGTGTCACTGTGTGTGTTCTGTTTCCTCCCATTCAGAGATGGTTTAAACCCGCTCTTCTCTTCCTCCTGCTGCTGTATTATCTCCTGCTCAGCACTAGCTACTCCATTAGCTCATCAGGAGCACAGCTCACCTCAGCTCACTACAGCTGTCACGATTAATTGAGTTTAATCAGACAGTGGTATTATTAGATTTGTGCTAAATTACTCTTAAGGTTGTCAATTTACAACCAACTTTTCTTTAGAAGTCTGAAGCTCCAAATAAATGCTATGATAACATTAAGATGTGGTGTTTAGTCACGTAGCTTAGCTACATAACCTCCTCGTTCCAAACATCCAGTATGCTGGATATTATTTTTCTGTGTTTTTTAACTTAACAACCAGCTTTACGTTGTCCCACCAACTTTTATGTGTTCATTCCCAACTCTGGCTTTCTATTGGTTGGACAAGGACGTTTAGGTTGTTTTGATAGATTGCTGAAAAAACTCCCTGAAATGGCAGCTGCAGAAAAAGATGCTCCTCACCCCATTGACCGAGCAAAACATAAGTTTTACTTAATTATCCAAAATAGATAACTGAAATGTCTTGGTATATATGTTACTCTAGAAGTTTAAGGATACAAAAAATAATGATATTAACAATGGGAAATTATTTACAAAGTCTTAAATTTCGTGTGAAACATTTATGTCCAGCCATCTGGACATTTGGAGTCAGACTACTGAATGCTGCGTATACACATGTCTTAAAACTACTGGTATTCCTCTATATTTTTGACATTTTTCAATGCTATGCTCACCTTCTCATGTCTGTTTAGGGCTGACAGTACAAGAGGTGCTTGAATTATTAGATAATAGATAAAAAAATAATAAATATTATTATTATTATTATTATTATTATTATTAGATAATAAAATAGTAGAAATGTACTGCAAAATGTTTATATTTGTTCATATCAGTATGTAATTTTACTGTAAAAAATGTATAACATATTTCCACTAACAGTTAACTCAGACTCAGTTAATTTAATTTGTATCTTGTATTGGTACTAACAAATGAGTTCATTTTTCAAAATCTTTCAGATTTCATGCCCTTAATTCCAAACGTCCAGTATACTGGACACTGAATATCTTACAGTCTCCATGCACAATTTTTGTATTATGCCATTTAAATGGCTGCAATTAACATATTTCATTACAAAATATCATTTGTTTTTAAAGTGTCCTGTCTCGGGACTGAGGAGGATAAATAAATGTTTGCTAGCCTCACTGCTCCAGTTCTAAACTAAAGAAGCAAGGATTTTGCTGATTTAACACTAACTCTTACCCTAAGTGCAAAATAGCATTAATATGATTTCTGGGTGGACTATTCCTTTATGCCCTAATGCGGGGGGTGGGTGGCTTTGTTTCTATGGCTGCATAAGGGTGAATGAAGTTTGTGGAGAAATTTTGGTGACCTTTCTGATCAAGCACACCTGATTGAATTTCCACAGGTAATTACTAGGTTTTATTGTTTTAGGGCAAAGAAATCAGCGCTCATACATACATACATGCACAAATACATGCATACACTATAGCATGTGGAATATGTTTGACACAGAGAGGTTTTGATTCTGAACAATATGGTTCTGTGTGGTTGACATAAATGAACTACAAACTACATAAATAAATAAATAAATAAATACATTTTAGTAATAATTATTATTCATAGCACAATTCAAAGTGCAGATATTATCAGACATTAGAAGGAGAGACAATGTGGGTGAATACATTTTGGATATGAAAACAATAATAGAAAATTAATGATGAAAATTAATCAAAGACAGAAAAAAACATATCAGCTCCATCAGATATTTATATTAGGATAATGCTTAGGTTTATGGTTGAGGTTTGAATAAGTTGTTTAAGAAGAATCTTTAAAAAACGTGGGCCTACCGCTAGAGGGACAGGGGGGCTCAAGAATCTCAAAACCTGGGAATGCTAGTGTTAAGGGTAGTATCAGGTTTAGCTTAGTAATAGTTACAGATGAGGTTAGAGTAAGTTCAGGGTTAATGTTAATGTCAGATTTAGGTTAGTAGTAGTTACAGTTGAGGTTAGGATAAGTTTAGGGTTAAGGTTAATGTCAAGTTTAGGTTAGTAGTAGTTATGGTTCAGGTTAGGGTAAGGGTTAATGTTAATGTCAGGTTTAGATTAGTGGTAGTTATGATTGAGGTTAGGGTAAGTTCAGGGTTAAGGTTAATGTCAGGTTTAGGTTAGTAGTTATGGTTGAGGTTTGGGTAAGCTCAGGGTTAAGTTTAGTGTCAGGTTTAGGATAGTGGTAGTTACGGTTTAGGTTAGGGTAAGTTCAGGGTTATGATTAGTGTCAGGTTTAGGTTAGTGGTAGTTACAGTTAAGGTTAGTGTAAAGTTTAAGTTAGTAGTTAGTGTCAGGTTTAAGTTAGTAGTAGTTACGGTTGAAGTTTGGGTAAGTTTAGGGTTAAGGTTAGTGTCAGGTTTAGGTTAATTGTAGTTACGGTTGAGGTTAGAGTAAGTTTAGGGTTAAAGTTAGTTTCACTGATTGCAGTTGATATTGTTACCTCAGAGGAGAGCTGATAAATGGACAAATTTTCCCATCATGCCTATCAGCTGTTTGTTGTTTGTGTGTTCTCTAGTCCCCCAATTTATTTTAATTAGGAGAGATTGATCTCCTCATTTACACAATGGTTTCCTGACTGTGTGTGTGTAGTACTGATTTCTATCTCTGTGCCATTAAAAGATATCCTTTGACCCCTGAGTGCCATGACCACAAACCACAAAAAGACCAAACAAAGTGCTTATCACAACAGCAGCTTCACTCACTCACCCAGTCTCTCTCTCTCTCTCTCTCTCTCTCTCTCTCTCTCTCTCTCTCTCTCTCTCTCTCTCTCTCTCTCTCTCTTTCTCTCTGTCTGTCTGTCTGTCTGTCTCTGCTCTGTGAGTTTGTTTTAATGCTTTCATTTGCAGAGAAGACAAAATAATAAAAGTCCTTGTTCAGCATATCTGCAGAATTCCAGGTCAGTTTCCTGTTTTGAGATCTGGAGTAAGTCCTCTGGAGCTGGCTGTGCTTCAGATCTGCCTGACAGAAGAGCCTATCATTGTCTTCCTTACTTCTCTCCTAAACTCTGCTTTTCTTTCTCCATCTCTCTACAGTGAAGTGTATTAGTTTAATTATATTTGCATGCAGTATCTGGATGTATCAAATATGATAGAAAACAGAACTCATATATGCAGTCTGTTATTTAATACAATATAATTGGTCAGAAGTTCAGACAAACATGACAGTTTTAAGAAATTAGAGAGTCGGGTTAAACACAACCCAAAATGAATCATTAATAATTGTAAACAATTCATTTAAACATGTAACTATATACAATATATATATATATATATATATATATATATATATATATATATATATATATATAATGTGTATATGTATGTGTGTGTGTTGTATGTATGTTATATAATTTTTAATAATAATATTTAATATTTAATTTTTTTGTATGTATATTTTTATTAGTCTGTTTATTTGTTTGTCAGGGCTTTCTGAATGCACTCAGTTAGACTTTAATGAGAGAGCTGAGAGAGCAAAGGACAGAGGGGTGTGTTGCAGTAGAAGTAGTTGGGGGTGTTCAGGCCTGGCTCCTGCCAATGCCCCTGCCCCAGGGGTAAACTGTGGCCATTAGTATGTAGACAGGACGAAAAGGAAGAAGAGATAAAAGGCAGGAACGTGTGGAATCTGAAGAAAGGAACGTGCGCATCTGTCTCTTCAGTCTCATCTGGGCTTCCAGCCAGTGTTCTCCCATCTGCCGGGTCATTTCTGTGTATGACCATTCACACCTCTCTTTATCTGTGCTCTGCATGTACGTGTCAGATCTCAGGCTGTGTTTTGTTGAAATCTTTCAATATCATGTTTTTAAATGAAGAATCAAATGTATTTAACCCCTCCATGTCTGGTTCAAGATGTCACAGCATAAAAACAGTCACAATGATCATTGTGTTCAACCTCCTTCCCAACGTCTGTCTCTAAACTCTAGACTAGTTTAGGTTTGGTGTTCATAGACTGAGTAATAACAGAGATATAATCATTTAAATGTAATATAAAAATCATATTTACAGTGGACATAAAAGGAACCTTATACCTGATTTTTGTTGTACATAGTTGGACAGTATATATTGTCCATAGTATATAGCATGGGTGTTTCTAGCCCCTTCAGCACCCTTAATTTGAATCCAGCCACCCCTATAAATAACAGAAAAAATATTTTTTGTGTAAGTTTATCTCCCACAAACTGATTTTTTAATATAAAAAAAAGATCCATAGAAAGTACATATGGTTTAAACCAACTATTTTCACAAGGAAAATACGGCAATTCCCTGTTCCCTGTCTCTTTGCAAATGGAATAATATACCCTTTCTCCTCCCCCTCCCCTGCCTCTCTTCCTGAAGCCATGCACGTTCAGTAAGTGACGTTAGTTCATCACTTTGTATGTTAGTAATGTCAGGTGGGGTTTAGATACATTTCTGACTGTTTTATAAGAGGTTAATGTTGCACTTTGCTGGTTGTCAGTCAGGCTCTTTGCACTGTTTGAACTGGACAGTGAGGACAGCTGATGTTCCACTGCTAGAGCAAAGATCTTAATCTTATAGACTTAGAATGAAATAACAGAAGATATGATGAGATAAATGGTGCCCTCCCAATTTGTGTTTGTGTGTCAGACATAGATATTGGCTTGTTTTTAAATAAAAAAACAACCAGGTTGAGGTGAGAAAGGTAAAAATGATGTGGTTTCATTGCCCACAGTAGGGTGACCAGATGCCCTAAAAATAAAAAAAATTTAAATGTGAGTAGTCCTAAATGCTGAACTCATTTTTCCTAAACAGTAAGTGATGTAGCTGTAGAATAGCTCATATTAACAGGCTAAAAGCAGAGCTGTCTATAGTTTGTAGTTAAATGACCTATTTCGGCAGTGGTTTTTAAAAATGTTTGTGTTCAGCAGTTATATTACCATCAAATCTGCTGACAAGATGTTTAAAATTAAAGTAGCACACTTGCCACATGTTATAGTTTGTGTACATCATATCCTCTGAATGTGTAAATGATCTTTATAATATTGATGACAGATTATTAGAAATAGTGTGTGATTTGAATCTGACTAGCCCACAGTAGCTCAATGTTGTACGAATAAAATGCTATAAATGGATATTAATCTATATATTTGTTTTAGATTAAAATACTCATTATATGTTTGTTATATTTGCCCATTGGTTGGCAGCACAAAGAGGGAGAGAGGAGAATGGAGAGGGGGGTAGGTGGAGAGAGAGGAGGATGGACAGTAGGAAGCAGGTGAGAAAGGTGACAGTAAATATTTGTGATGAGCACATATGTAATGATGCCATGACAGCTTTTGTTTTTCTGCGTACATTGCAGTCGAGTTCACACTGATGTGGGAGTTGGTGTGGAGTCTGCAGGGCTGCTAGGCTCACTGGGTGCTTAGCACCCCTAAAGCTTGGTTCATAGAATCACCCCTGGTTTATAATATCCATTTTACCATCATATGTTTACATTTACATCTTTAAATGTTTCATTCATCCTTGTTTTAATATTTTGAAAACATCATCATCAACATCTGGTAATAATAACCAGTTGGAAAATGTTGCCTATGGACCCTTTAAAGAGCAGCAGTGATTCAACACTGATTTTGACTTGCTGACTCAGAGAGAAGACAACAGATAAAGAGCAAGTGAGAGAGCAAGAGGGAGAGAGAGGGAAAAAGAGAGTAGGAGACAGAGGGTACAAAGAAAGACTGAGACATGGAGATAAAAAGTGATGTAGAGAGAGAAGAAGAAGAACATGATCAGCTTCAGTGTGTGTGTGTTTTTTGTTGGGAGTGCATGTCGTTTGCAGAGGTCACATGGGCCAATATTTAATTAAAAGAGAGGACTGGGCTAATCGGGTCACTCTGACCCCTCAGGGGGTATCAGCAGGGGAGAGAGAGAGGGCAAGAGACATAAAGTCATTGTCAGAAACAGCAGTAAACATGTTGTATTTCTCACTCTCTGTAATTCAGGCTGTATCAGAGGTTTATAGTAAACTGTAATAATGTAAATAGTAATAGTAAAGTGTGTAATGTATATAATAATCTGTATATGTTTATAATAACGTATATAATAATAATAAATTGGGTGGCACGGTGGCTTAGTGTTTAGCACGTTCGCCTCTCAGCACTGAGGTTTTGGGTTCAAGTCCACATCTGAGCAGAGTTTCCATGTTCTTTCCGTGTCTGCTTGGGTTTCCTCTGGAGTCTCTGGTTCCTCCTACAGTCCAAAAACATGGAGATCAGGTGAATTGGATACTCTAAAATTACCCTGGTGTGTGTGAATGATTACATATGAATGTATGTATGTATGTATGTTTTCCCAGATATAGTTGTGTATATCTAGTGCTCGATGCAGTCCTCCAGGTGGACGGTCGCTTCCGGTTGAGAGTGCACTGTGCGCAACTGGCTGCCGCTTCTCGCCGGTGTGTGTGGTTGAGTGTGTGTAAATGGATTGTGTCCGTTGTAAAGCGATTTTGGGTATCTAGAAAGGCGTTATATAAGTGTAACATAATAAATTAAAATAATATATGATCTTCAGACTCTGTGCAGATGTTAAACTGTCTGTACTTTGAAAGCCGATGGCACTGAAAACGGCTGTTGGTATTAATTATTAATATGAGAAGTGATTCCAGACTTTTGACTTTCTGTGGACTCTCTCTGTGTGTGTGTGTGTGTGTGTGTGTGTGTGTGTGTGTGTGTGTGTGTGTGTGTGTGTGTGTGTGTGTTTAGCCCCTCAGGCTGGTCAGCAGTGGCCGATGACTCATACACACCTCAACTCACTCCTGTGTGTTTTGTTAGGCCCCCTCTGCCAGAGGGTGTGTTTGGTTGGGGGGTGTGGGGGGGGTAAATTTACTCAGCAGACAGTACTGCTGACTAAACAGAGAGTGAAGACTGTGTGTGTGTGTGTGAGTGTGAGCTGAACAGTGCCATCATCAGTACAATAATCATTACATCACTTTGTCATCAGTGGAGAAGTTCTGGTTCTGTTCACCACTATGAAATGTGCTGTTTTATTACAACATCAGCTTTACAAAGTTTGGCTTTACGTCACTGAAACTAAGAATATGTTTGGGTGTAGATTTAGGTTTAGGTGTAGGTTAGGGTCAAGTTTTAAGATTTAGGATAGATTAGAGGTTTGGGTTAGGTTTAGGTTTAGATGTAGGTTTAGGTCAGATGTACAGGCGGTATAAGTTAAGGTTAAGAAAAGTTTAGATTAGGCTGAGGTTTAGGTTAGATTTATGTGTCAGGTAAGGTTAAGGTTAGTTTTAGTTGTGGCTGAAGTTTTGTTTTAGGTTAAGGTTAAAATTAGTTTTAGTTGTGGCTAAGGTTTAGGTTAAGTTTGGTTAAGATTTAGGTTAAGATTGGGTTCGGGTGTAGGTTTAGGTTGGATTTAGGTGTAAGTTAATGTACAAATGTATTTTAAAAATATAATGAGTGATAATACACTGTTTTTGAGAATTGATACAGTATCACAACACTTGCAATATTCCAGTGTGTCAATATTTTCACTACTACTGCATGCCCCGATATCCCTCATCAGCACAGACATTCACACATTCATCTTTTTGAGGAATTTCTCTGTGCTCGCTCATTAGTGTCTCTCTCTCTCTCTCTCACACACACACACACCACACACACACACACACACAATCACTCACTCTCAATGAGTGCAGTAATAGATTACATCATCATTATAATTGTGGACTGTTTGTATTGGTCCACTCATTATTAATAGAAGCAGCTAGTGCTTCTCTAATGTATCCATTTAAAGTTTTGATGCTCTCTAACTCTCTGATTGGCTCCTTCCTCTAGGTGAGTCTGGACTGGGTAAATCCACTCTCATCAACTCACTCTTCCTGACTGATTTGTACTCTAAAGACTACCCTGGACCCTCCCAGAGAATCAAAAAGACCGTGCAGGTATGTGCCCTCTAACTGACCACTCTCTGGCTGAGAGCAAAATGGTTCCCTGTTTGTGTTTTAGGGCACTGTTACATACAGTGCCCTAAAACACAAACAGTCCACATTGTGAAATATAATGCACTTTTAATTTTGAACACAGCAAATCACTAAAGCAACTGAATCTACAGGATGTCCTGTTTCCATTTCTGCCCAAAGGATAGAAAATAACTTTAATACTAATGAAGACTTTAATACAACTAATGAAGATCTGATGATGAAAATTGGATTAATTAAACCTTAGTCTGTGTGAAAAAGACTGACATGTATGATTACAGTGCAGGTAGATGGGTGTTAATTTATATGAAATATGAGAATGTCACCCTGAGAATTGTGCAGTTATTCATGCATAATGAATCAGTGCACAGTACAGGAGGAAGTGTTGTATAATGTATCAGTGCACAGTACAGGAGGAAGTGTTGAATAATGTATCACTGCACAGTACAGGAGGAAGTGTTGAATAATGTATCAGTGCACAGTACAGGAGGAAGTGTATAATGTATCAGTGCACAGTACAGGAGGAAGTGTTGTATAATGTATCAGTGCACAGTACAG
>BRDA01009942.1:59004-69433 GCA_036984385.1 Crenuchus spilurus
ACTGAGCACTGATACATTATACAACACTTCCTCCTGTACTGAGCACTGATACATTATACAACACTTCCTCCTGTACTGTGCACTGATACATTATATAACACTTCCTCCTGTACTGAGCACTGATACATTATACAGCACTTCCTCCTGTACTGTGCACTGATACATTATACAACACTTCCTCCTGTACTGTGCACTGATACATTATATAACACTTACTCCTGTACTGCGCACTGATACATTATACAACACTTCCTCCTGTACTGTGCACTGATACATTATACAACACTTCCTCCTGTACTGTGCACTGATACATTATACAACACTTCCTCCTGTACTGTGCACTGATACATTAAACATCACTTCCTATTAATGAATATTTGATATTAATGAAATTTCTGCAAAACACTTATATAACTCTTATAATAAAATATTATGAGATTTTATTCTAGAAGCAAAACTAAACATTTAAACTTTAAACTTGAAAGGGTCTACTTTTCAAATATATGTAGCTTAAAGAGGGAAGCATAATTAACAGTGACACATTTTAAATCTTTTTTAGTACTAAAGGTATTCGTGTTTGTCTGGGTAAAGGAGCAAACAGGACACCCTTTGTGTGTGTGTGTGTGTGTGTGTGTGTGTGTGTGTGTGTGTGTGTGTGTGTGTGTGTGTGCTGTATATAATATCTATTTCTAATGTGTTAAATTTAGTAAATACATAGAAACTAAATGTCAAAAATAAGTTGACAAATGTCAAATACAGTGGAACATTGGTTATTGTTTACCCTGGTTATCAAACTATTTGATTATTGTTGACTTTTTTTCAAGGACACGTTTTCCCAGTTATCATGCACTCCATTTTCGTCAGCATGCCAACATGACTTGGTGCTAATTTTGTGAAAAACAAAGCATTCACCTACACGTGTGCCATTCATTTTTGTTGATGATGCTCAAAACTAACTAAAACTTGTCACACTAACGTGATGTCATGCAGCGTTACTGCTTGAAAACAGGTGCTAAAACAAATAGCGTCCAAGAACAGGTGTACAAAATGAAGGTTTCCGACTGGACCACAACAGCATGCTCTAAAACAGAGAGTAAACCCATAATAGTGATGTTAAATGTTCATTAATCCATTTCAATTCTTTTGTATTTATTTCTCATTGTGTTCTGTATGTAAAACTATAGTTATTCTATATAAAGTGTATTTTTTTTTATATTTTGGGATGTATGGAACAGATTAATTGGATTTACATTATTTCTTATGGGAAATATTGCTTCAGTTCTTGTTCATTTCAGTTATCATCAAACACTTTAGAACAGATTTATGAAGAAAACCGAGGTTCCACTGTATATGCTGGTCCACTATAGACTTAGAGTATCAACAAAACATGTCATTTAACCAAGGGTGCACAAACATTTGCACACAACTGTGGTTAAAGTGTTTGGACAGAGACGGAGCCTGTCTGCACCATGACCCAAAAACATTAGGTAATGCTCTCCAGACTGAGCGCGCTCTGTGAAGGATGAGACTTGATGACTGACTCTCGCTCTTATTCAGATAATCAGCCAATCAGAGGCCGCCTGTCTTAGATTCCTCAGGGTTCAGTCTCTTCCTGACCTACACTTTATTTTTAGCCGAGAAAGCTGAAGATGTGCAGCTCTGACATGGAGTATTCAAGGGCAGATATTTAAACATTTGAATATCAGTACAGCTCATTCACAATATCGGAGCATTGTTGATTTTTTTATAATTTCATGTGCAATAGTGTAAGGAGAAATACTGCCAAACTTTGATCTGAAGTGATGAAATTCTGCGTAATTACAGTGGATGAACATCTCATAGTGTTGTTAGTACAAATGCACACTATTAATCAAATTCGTGTCCCAATACTTGTGTCCCTGTTGTGTATGCACATTAGTGGGTTAATAGATTTTGTTGATTTTCCCAATGTTTTGCTGTTTAAATGTGGGAAAACTCAGTAGCTTTGACTAATGTCCACACAGCCTGTGTCAGTCAGCTTTAAAACAATGTTCTGTGGAAAATGTTGACCGCTCGTGCTCTCAAACAGCTGCGAGGTTTTCCCACAAATGCTGTTTGTGACGCAAGAGCGTCCATGTCTCTGTAACCTCTGTGCCTCGGCCTGATGCTTCACATTCTGGAAATGCATAAAGTGTCCCTCAGTTGTCTTCTGTCTCTCAGCTATGAACACACAGAGTCCGTACTGAAGAAGAGCGTCTTTGTCTGGAAGCTTAAAGAACATCGCTGTGATGTGAACCAGGCACAGAATCGTCCATACTGACGTTATTTTACTCAATTTCAACAGACACTCAAAGCTCCTTAACATCTGGGACAGACATTAGAGAGTCCTCAACCACTACCGATCATCAGCATCCACCTGGAAGATGCGACGGCAGCTAGGCTGGAGCAGAACTTTCACCACACATTAGCTATTAGACAGAGAAGGCCTCAGCATATTTATTGCTATTGGAGTTGCCTGTTGTGCACACTCCAGTACAGCAGGTGGCACTGTGATATTTTTATAAGTTTCATGGAAACAATTCCATCAATGTGTGTGTTGGAAGCCTTCATGCGTGTTTTTACACTGACCAATGTACTTTCAAACAGGAATTTGACCTCCACATTTAACCCATCTGTGCAGTGAAACATTAGTGAGCAGTGAGCACACTTGCCCTGAAGTGGTGGGCAGCCCGTTCCATGGCACCCATATAGCAATTGGGGGTTAAGGTCCTTGTAATACCATGAGATCAAACCATCGGCCGTCTGGTCACAAGACCATGTTCCTAACCACTAAGACACGGCTTACACCTCTGAGAGAGAGATTTGCATCTCTTCTGAGAGTTTGTATAATTTCTGTAAATTAGTTCAAATATTTGCAGGGAATATTTGACAACCACAGTTATTCGACCAAAAATGGGGAAAAAACACTTTTGGTGTTCAGCCGAATAAGTGAAAATACAGAATAATTTATACTGAACAGTGACATTTTTAATGACACTGTTACCTTTTTGGACATTCAGAATTGTGTTTTTCCTCACCAATTAGCAGAACACAGATTCACCAGCACACTGAGAGTTTGGTGGAGAAATGGAAGAAGAAAACAAACAAGCACAGCCTTTACTAAACTGCAGTAGGAAGCCAGAATACAGCTGATTAGCTTTGTGTTTTTGTTACACTGTGTTGTGATTTTAGCTTGTTGTGTTTGTTAGCTTGTGTGGTGTTTGTGTTAGCCTATGTTGTGTTTTTTTTTAGCTTGTGTTGTGTTTGTTGGATTGTATTGTGTTGTTTGTTAGCTTGTGCGGTGCTTGTTAGCTTGTGCTATGTTTGTTAGGTTGTGTTGTGTTTGTATTAGCTTGTGACGTGTTTGTGTTAGCTTGTGTTTGTTAGATTGTATTGTGTTGCTTGTTAGCTTGTGCAGTGCTTGTTAACTTGTGCCGTGTTTGTTAGCTTGTGTTGTGTTTGTGTTAGCTTGTGCAGTGCTTCTTAGTTTGTGCCGTGCTTGTTTGTGCTGTGTTTGTGTTAGCTAGCTTGTGCTGTATTTTTTAGCTTGTGTTGTGTTTGTGTTAGATTGTGTTGTTTGTGTTAACTTGTGCTGCTTTTGTTTTTTATATGCACTCTAAGCATGTAATGCAAATCAATTCAATATGAAAAAAACATTTACATTTTTAATGTATCTTCCAATGAATGTGCTCTAACTTTTGGCAATTCACAGTATTTCAGTGTTAAAATTATGTCTGAGTCTACATCTAATAGAGTTTTTACTGTTTTGTGTTTTTTCAGTCTGAAGCCTCTGGATATTGAATTTATGAAGCGTCTCCATGATAAAGTTAACGTTATCCCGCTCATTGCCAAGGCTGACACGCTGACGCCAGAAGAGTGCCAGCTCTTCAAAAAACAGGTGAGCGTCTGTGTGTGTGTGTGTGTGTGTGTGAACTGATTTTATAAACATGAACTTATTTGTTTTCTAATGTTCTCTTCTAAATGGCCTGTTCTAGATAATGAAGGAGATACAGGAGCACAAGATCAAGATCTACGAATTTCCAGATACAGAGGAGGACGAGGACAGTAAACTCATCCGTAAGATAAAGGTACAGTTACAAATGCAACTGAGTGAACTGTTTAGACAGTAGAGAAATACAGACACTAAAAATAAAACAACCAGGGTTCAGAGTGGCTCAGCTGACTTACTGACACTATTCACTGGTTCAGATCCATCAGCGGAGTCCTGAGAGAGCGCAAAATAATAATACAAATACCATTTTGGCCAAGAAATGAATGATAAAAATGTTCATAATTAGAAAACATAAAATTTGCAAACTTAAAGTGGTTCCCACTTCCAAGCAGCTGCTACATGGTCTGTAAGCTTCAACTGTTTTTGCTCTGGTTCCTATGGTATCCCAAGGTGGTTGCTATGAAGTTGCTAATTGGTTGCTATGGTGTTGCTAAGTGGATGTTGGGGAGTGCTACAGTGTGGCAAGGTGGTTGCTAAGGTACTTCAGGCAGATCTATAATGTTCCTTAGTGGTTGCTAGGGTGTTGCTAGGTAGTTGCTGTGGTATGTGATGTGGTTGCTCAGATGTTGTTGTGGTAGCACATGGGGTTGGTTGGGTGTTAGAGTGTGATTGTATCATTGTTATATTTCAAAGGTGCCAAATGAACAGTTTGACAGAACAAATAACATTACAGTCAGCATAGGTTTTAATATAAATAAAGTTCAAAATTGTTTTTCATAATGCATTATACAGTGAGGAAAATAAGTATTTGAACACCCTGCAAATTTGCAAGTTCTCCCAAATCATGGAGGGGTCTGAAATTTTCATCTTAGGTGCATGTCCACTGTGAAAGACATAATCTAAAAGAAAAAATCCGGAAATCACAATGTGTGATTTTTTAAATAATTTATTTGTGTGTTACTGCTGCAAATAAGTATTTGAACACCTGTGAAAATCAATGTTAATATTTGGTACAGTAGCCTTTACAGAGGTCAAATGTTTCCTGTAGTTTTTCATCAGGTTTGCACACACTGCAGCAGGGATTGTGGCCCATTCCTCCACACAGATCTTCTCCAGATCAGCCAGGTTTCAAGGTGTTCAAATACTTATTTTCCTCACTGTATATGAGTCAGCAGCCACCCAATAACTTCTAGCCTAATCAGTATTGATGAATTTGTGATGTGCTTGTTGATGATTAATTGATTTTGAGCTCCAGAGATCAATAGTCATGTCTGTTTACATCAGTTATCAGGGTTTGTGCATGTATATATTGGTGCACACATACAGCGCCCTCCATAATTATTGGCACCCCTGGTTAAGAAGTGTTCTTTGGCTTCTAATAAATTATTTTTTAAGAAAAATAATATAGGACAACAATGCAAAAAAGAGAAAAATCTAAGCTTTAATTCAAGTGCCTTTATTTGGTGGGAAAAAATCACACATTAAGAAATAAATCTTTTGAATGAAATCATGTGTGCCACAATTATTGGCACCCCTGGTTTTAGTACTTTGTACAACCTCCTTTTGCCAACAAGACAGCACTTAATCTTCTCATATAACTCTTCACAAGATGGGAGAATACTGAAAGAGGGATCCTTGACCATTCCTCTTTGCACAACCTCTCTAAATTGTCCTGGGTCTTCTCCTATCTCCTCTTCAGCTCACCCCACAGGTTTTCTATTGGGTTGAGGTCTGGGGACTGAGATGGTCATTATATGAGCTTGACTTTGTGCCTTGTGAACCATTTTTGAGTACATTTGGCCACATGTTTAAGGTCATTATCTTGCTGAAAGACCCAGTGATTACCCATCTTCAGCTTTTGAGCAGAGGAAACCAGATTCTGATTCAAAATGTCCTGATATTTCAAAGAGTTCATGATCCCATGTATCCTTACAAGGTTCCCAGGTCCTTTGGAGTAGAAACAGGCCCACAGCATAAACAATTCTCCCCCATACTTAACAGTGGGCATGAGGTGTTTTTCTGCGTACTCATTCTTGGTGTTACGCTTACAGTGTTTGTTGCCAAAAAGCTCTATTTTGGTCTCATCTGACCAAAGCACGCCATCCCAGTTATAATCCCTGTACCACTTGGCAAACTCCACCCGTTTACGCTTATGAGTATAACTCAGAAAAGGCTTTATCCATGCATGCCTCCCAAACAGCTTGTTGGCATGTAGATAGTGCCTGATGGTATTTTGGGAGACCTCATAACCCCAAGATGCTAACTTTTGATTTAATTCTCTTACAGTGAGCTTTGGAGAACATTTCACTTCTCTTACCATCCTTCTCACTGTGCATGGTGGCAAGATACACTAGTGTCCCCTTCCAGGCTTGTTTGTCACAGTTCCAGATGTTTTGAACGTTTTGATTATTGCTCTGACTGTAGATAAGGGCATCTGCAGGTGAGTGGCTGCAGGTCTTGTAGCCATTGCCTGATTTATGAAGGTCAACACACATCTGCCTTACTTGAATAGTGTGTTCTCTTGTCTTTCCCATGTTTAAGAGTGAGTAAGAGAAATATGCCTTTGTGTGATGCCATATTTATACCCCAGGGAAACAGGAAATTATTAATTACTAATTGAAGGTTCCTAGATACTTTGATCCACTTTATAAACTACAGTAGAAATTACAAAAATGGTTCAAATACATTTATTTCCAAGAAATTGTTAAGGGTGCCAATAATTGTGGAACAGGTCATTTTATGGGAAATAATTATTTCTTAGTCAGAATTTTTTCTTTCTTTATTTTTTTTTCACTTGAGTTGAAGGTTGCTTTTTACTAAACTTTTTCAGAGTGAGATTATTCTTCTGCAATAAAATCTTTTTTTTATTTTAAGGCTTTTAACACATTTTAACTAAGGGTGCCAATAATTATGGAGGGCACTGTATAGTAGGTCAATAGTATTTGTATATGTTTGCCTGCAGTAATTGTTTGTAACACTAATATAAGTATGGGACACATTATTATTATTATTATTATTATTATTATTATTATTATTATTATTATATTGTATGTATATATATATATATATATATATATATATATATATATTACCTATTACCTATACATACTTACTGTATATATGCATATGTATTTAACTCTACTGTGTGTGTGTGTGTGTGTTTGCCTATTAGGAGAGGATGCCTCTGGCTGTGGTTGGCAGTAACGTAGTGGTGGAGGTGAATGGGCGGAAGGTCAGAGGTCGTCAGTACCCCTGGGGTGTGGCAGAAGGTACGTTCCACACCAGCGTGACCTATATGGAGGCTGTACACGGGACTGTACCATTTTTGTAACAGAGTGGGGGTGCACTGATGCTAGAGGATGGAGCACTGGTGTATGAGAGTCCTCATTCCTCTCTCCCTCAGTCAGAGGTACCAATACTCAATGTCAAAGTGAGGGATTCTTGGAAAGGGGATACAAGTGCATTCTGGGTATTGTAGTTCTGTTAAAGGAGCTGTCACTGCATCCTTCCTCAAATAGAGAAGACTTTTCACCCCTTTTTTGCATCACAGTTGACTGTGTTGTGGTGTTTCCCCCCTTTTTTTTACTTTGTTCCTGTACAAAATTCCCCCATTTCTCCCGAGCAACTTTATTTAGTTTTTTCAGTTTGAATCGTTCTTATGTGCTGGGTGAGTGTTTGTTTTTTTCTTTTTTCTCCTTCTTTCAGTCGTTCACGTCTCATTCTTTCTTTTTTCTCTTTTTTTCTTTCTGTCTGTTCTTTTCCATGACTGACAGAGGGCATTTTTGGTAAACAATACCATTTTTCATTTTTATACTACCTTCCCCCTGTCCCCTAAGCTCTGCCCCCTCTCCCTGGTCCCTGTCACTCTTTTCTTTGCTGCAAGTTGTGCTCCTGATTAAGGTCACGCTCTACCACAATAGTCATGGAGAAACCTATAAGCAACACCAGCTGGTAGAAGTAGAGCAAGTTCTCTCTCTCTAACTCATGTTTATAGGTTCCTAATTATTACCCATGAACCCAAACAAACCCCCTCTTCCTCCTTTTTCAGAAACGCATGCTTCATATGATTTAAGTCTTGTTGTGTATCATACAGATCCGTTGACATGTGGGGTCATAATATATGGTGACACTTGCAGTATAATGATGTTTGTTTTTAGAAACACTTATTTTTTGTTTTAAAGGGCCAAGAAAATCTGATGTTTTGGAAAAATACATCCTGATTTAGTTTGGAAACATTGTTAAAGCTTCAATACATCCTGACTGTCCATATATGCAAACTAAATTGCAAAAACTATCTGATTCAGACTTACTATTTTTGTGATGTCACATACACAATGTGTTTACATATACAGTGAATATGAAAAGTCTACACACCCCTGTTAAAATGCCAGGTTTTTGTGATTAAACAAATCAAAGATGAATAATTTCAGAATGTTTTCAACCTTTAATGTAACTTATAATCTGTACAATTGCATTGAGGAACAGACTGAAACCTTTTTGGGTGGAAAAATGCAAATAAATAACTAAAATATTGTGGGTTGCATAAATATGGACACCCTTAAAGTTACAATTTATGACAGCATTCATATTTTTATGGTAGGAGTCTATCTGCATAGCACATTTTGACTTGGTAATCTTTGCCCACTCTTTTTTACAAAAGCTCAAAATCTGTCAGATTGTGAGGACATCTCCTGTGTACAGACCTCTTCAGGTCAACCCATAGATTTTCAGTTGGATTCAGGTCTGTTCTCTGGTTGGGCCAGAGCTTTGATCTTCTGGTGAAGCCATTCTTTTGTCAGTCTGGATGCCTACATTGGGTCGTTGTTGTGCTGAAAGGTGAAATTCTTCTTCATCTTTAGCTTTTTGGCAGAGGCCTGAAGTTCTTGTGACAAAATTGACTGATATTTGTAACAGTACATAGTTCATAATTCTCTCCACCTTCAATAAAGCTCAGTTCCGGCTGCAGAAAAAGCTTAATGCTGCCTCCACCATGCTTCACTATGGGTCTGGTGTTCTTTTACTGCTGCAAAGTGTTCACTTTGTTCCAAACAGACCTTTATGAATTATGACCAAAAAGTTCAACTTTAGTCTCATCAGACTACAACATGTTTTCTCTCGTGATTTTGGCTAAACAAGCCGAGATTGGATGTTTTTCTTTTTGTTTGTTTGGTTTTTTTTGGGTAAGAAAATGCTTCTGTCTTACCACCCAACAGCCCAGACATATGAAGAATATAAGAGATTGTCACCTGTACTACACAACCAGTACTTGCCAGAAATTCCTGCATCGTTTGACGTTTGACCTCCTGGACCAGTTTACTTTTTGTCTTTTCATCAGTTTTAGAAGGAAGTCCAGTTCTTGTTAATGTCACTGTTGTGCTAGATTTTATCCACTTTTTGATGACCATCTTCACTGTGTTCCATGGTATACAGTATCTAATGTCTTGGGAATGTTTGTCCCCTTTTTTGACTGATGCCTTTCTACAATGAGATCTTTTGATGTTTTAAAAACTCTTTGTGGATTTTGCTGCAAGAACATCCTACAAGAACAGCTGAACTTTATTTGAGGTTATCAGAATGACTTTAAATGATGGCCGATGTGTATTAATGACTATTTAACATGAGGTTCAATGTGATTGGTTCATACTGAAGACAGTCACACCCCCAATTACAAAAGTGTCCACATTTATTCAACTACATAATATTTTTTTTCCTTCTAAACAATTTCAGTCTGTTTCTCAGTGGAATTGTACAGATGGAAAAAGTTCTGAAATTATTCATCTTGGTCAGATTTTTTTAAATCACAAAACCTGGCATTTTAACAGGGGTATGTATACATTTTTATATCCACTCTCTATTCAGCCTACAAGACTTAAGCTCCACCCTTCTCACTCTGAAGTGTTTCAGCCTGGGCAGACAATTAGAACAGAGTATGTGGCACAATACAGGACAGCCAGTCAGAACAGACCTCATCAGTCTTAAAGGTACAGGAGCAAACATTTTGAAAATTCTACATGTTTTATTTCCAATAGGTAAAATTCAGCAAATAAATAGAAACTGTGCATAAAATGTATCCAGAAAACATATTTTCAGATGGAAAATTAACTAAATATGCGATTTGGCTATGTGTGCTTTTGCTTGGGACTGGAGGCTCCGTGTTCTCCTCATTGTAAATATAAAATACATATAGGGCATATTATAATGACATACACATACTTACATAATACATATGAGCGATATCATTATTGCATATACATACACACACACACATATCTATCTATCTATCTATCTATCTATCTATCTATCTATCTATCTACACACACACACACACACATCTATCTATCTATCTATCTATCTATCTATCTATCTATCTATCTATCTATCTATCTATACACACACACACATACACACACAGAGGGGTTGGACAATGAAACTGAAATTTTAGTGTGGGAGGTTTCATGG
>BRDA01009947.1:6233-20840 GCA_036984385.1 Crenuchus spilurus
TCTCATAGTTGAAGTGAACCTATGATGAAAATTACAGACCTCTCTCGTCTTTCTAAGTAGGAGAACTTGCACAATCAGTGGCTGACCAAATACTCCCCCCCCACTGTACCCTGATCAGCCATAACATTAAAACCACCTCCTTGTATCTACACTCATTGTCCAGTTTAGCTCCACTGACCACATAGGTGCGCTACAATTACAGACTGTAGCTCATTTGTTTCTCCATGTTCTCTTTTAGCTTCTTCAATAGTCAGGACCACCACAGAGCAGCTATTATTTGAGTGGTGGATCATTCTCAGCACTGCAGTGACACTGACGTGGTGGTGGTGTGTTGAGCTTATACAGCAGAGCTGCTGGAGATTTTAAACACTGCATGTGCATTCTGTTTACATCTACAAGGTGGACCAGTGATGTAGGTGTGCCTAACAGAGTAAAGTCAGATACAGCAGCTCATCTGTTGGTGCACAGTTTGTGTTGGTTCTCTAGTCCTACACTGGTGGTCACAGGACGCTGTTGGCTGGATAGTTTTGGTTGGTGCACTATTTTACCACATTGGTGTCACTGCAGTGCTAAGAATGATCCAGCATCCAAATAGCACCTGCTCTGTGGGGGGTCCTGACCAGTGAAGAACAGGGCAAAGGAGGCTAATAAAGTATACAAAGAAACAGATGGACGACAGTCTGTCAGAAATGATCTGCACTTTAGTTATTTTAAAACTTGGCTGCAGTGTCTTAACACTTCTGTACTGGGTCTCTGTCTCCATAACTGCTGTGCTGGTTTGAATGTGTTATGTCAGTTCATTTATGACTGCAGTGCAACAAAAATGGCCGCCACACTTATGACTCGCACTAAAGAAAATTACTGGTGATGAGACATTGACTCATTACTACGAATCTGAGAGGAAACAGCAGAAATATCTTCAATCACCCTCCAAAAAAAGCTCAAAAGTCAAACACCAGCTGTAAAATTGATGCTGACATTTTTGTGTCTCTGAAAGAAGCCATAAGAGGACGGAGATTCACGTCTGATGATTTATTTTAATGAGGGAATATGAAAGCCTGTATATAGATGGACAAAAGTGTGTTGGAGCAGGAGATTATGTGGAAAAATAGGCCTAGTTGTCTTTTCTGAAAACTGATTTAAATGCATTCTACAGCCAGAGTGCGGATCATTTCTGACTCACCCTCGTAGATCTACGTACTAAGTGTTTGGTCAGTGAAGCTGAAAATAGGCAACGAGTGCAGATCCAGGTAAGTGGATATGTTGTATTTAAAAATGACGCCCTATGTTGGCCTTCAAACAAGAGCACATGCATTCTCTAAATGGACTTGCAATACATCATTTCTCTCTACTAGGGTTGACTGATATGTAAATTGGTCAAAAATATTGGCCAATATTGACAATTCAGTTTCATTGGTATTGGATATACAGTGGTAACCCTACTTACGAGTTTAATCCGTGCAGGAGCCGAGCTCGTTAGCTGGTTTGCTCGTTAGCTGGATGCATTTTCCCCATAAGAATACATGTAAAACTGATTAATCCGTGTCAGCCGGCCAATATACAGTATACTTTAATATGTAAATAATGTGTTTATATGGGTTTTTAAAATATAAACGAGACGACGGTGCTCGTGTAGGCTGGTGGCTAAGGAGGACAGGAGGACGGGTGTACGTGTATGGCATGGTTACACTTATCATATGAAAAGTAAAAGTAAAATGTATCTAACTTTCTTGTTCACTACCTTTTGCTGTCTTTGTGTTGCTTTCACTAGCACTTTCACTTTCACTGGACAGCGGTCAAAGGTAATGACTGACCTCTTCTTCTACGCTAGCATCTAGGGGATGCTACGACCGCCGCGCCCCTAGTGGTTGGCATACTTGAACTAATTTAAGCTACTCGATACTTGGAATTTTACTCATTAACTGGAACAAAAATATTCTGAGATCTCGACTCGTTACCTGGAATACTCGTTAGTGGGGATGCTTGTAAGTAGGGGTACCACTGTATAGTAGAAAGCAAACTGATAATCTCTTGTAATCTCTTCTAGTACATCTCAAATAATTAAAATATGGAGAAAAATGTTGTGTGTTCATAATTTAATTTAAAAAGGCTAATTGTCATTTTATATGCACTACGAGTAAAGTGAAATTTCAAGCTTTTTGGTTTTAATGTTGATGCTCCTTGAATACTAATTTACTCAAACTCCAGATTAAATATTCTAATAATTTGAGATTCTAGA
Source organism: Crenuchus spilurus (assembly GCA_036984385.1). Classification (NCBI taxonomy): domain Eukaryota; kingdom Metazoa; phylum Chordata; class Actinopteri; order Characiformes; family Crenuchidae; genus Crenuchus; species Crenuchus spilurus. The sequence continues at coordinate 8,473 of BRDA01009947.1, forward strand.
TTTTGGATCTTAAGTCAAACTGATCAACATTAAAAAAAAAAGGCATGAAATATGTCACTTTATGTGTTATGAATATAACACATAAAATATAAGATTTGTCTTTCTGAATAAAATTATAATAAAATTAACACAATTCACTTTCTAATTTTTGGAGATGCACTAGTATATGACCTTATATGTAAGTGAATCAGTGTGATGGCAATTTGGGCTAGACTAGTAAATTTGAACGAAAATCAACATGCTTATAAATAAAAGATTTAGAGATTAACCCCCTGCAGTCTGAGGGTCTTTCAGACACTCTGATGTAGTCTGACATGCCTTCATTATTTCACAAATTACACACATCTAAAATTATTTCCAAAGTGTTACACAGGCTGTTGTTCAGCACAAACTCAGCAACAACAGTGTCAAAACAGTAAGAGTGTCATAAATCTATATTTTGATTAAATCTGCTCTAAACGTGGTCAAGAGTAGCTTGACACAAGGAATGCGACAGCTAAAACCCATGTCTTGCATACGCCTGTGCGTGGTGGTTCCTGAAGCACTGACTCCAGCTGCAGTCCACTCATTTTTGAATGGGTTTTGTTTCACAATCCTCTTCAAGGACCGGTTATCTTGTACACTTTTTTTCTACCACATCTTTTCCTTCCTTTCACCTCTCTATTAATGTGCTTGGACACAGAGCTCTGTGAACAGCCAGCCTCTTTAGTAATGACCTTTTGTGTCTTGCCCTCCTTGTGCAAGGTGTCCATGGACGTCTTATGGACAACTGTCAAGTCAGCAGTCTTCCCCAGGATTGTGTAACCTACAAAGCTAGACTGAGAGACCATTTAAAGGCCTTTGCAGATGTTTTGGGTTAATTAGCTGATTAGAGTGTGGCAGCAGGTGTCTTCAATATTGAACCTTTTCACATTATTCTAATTTTCTGAGATACTGAATTTGGGATTTTCTTTAGTTGTCAAGTTATCATCAAAATTAAAAGAAATAAACATTTGAAATATATTAGTCTGTGTGTAATGAATGAATATAACATACAAGTTTCAGAATGTATTTTTTTACTCACTTTTTGAAAGGAATTATTGAAATAAATCAACTTTCTCGTGATATTCTGAATTTATGACCAGCACCTGTATTTGAAAAGAAAACCCTTTAAGGTTCCTGAGGTATGTTTTGTTTTGTTTCTAGGATAAAATCTCACAGTAGTCGCGTTTCCATTGACCCTGAAATATCGCAAATTAGAATTGCTAATAAAAATGTGCTTAATGGAAACACGACAATAAAAAAAAACACGTTTTTTGATAAAAGACTTTTGCGCTAAGATGAGGTGGTTTTTCAGTCGTATCGAAATTGGTTTATATCACAAAAGTGTAATGGAAACACTCGAACTGACTTTTTGGCATCAAGGGAGTCACGTGATCAACAACCAGACGTTTCTATTGGCGAAAAAGACGACGAAGAAGAAGACAACAACAGAAAGTGTGAGGATGAAGATGACGCGGCATATTTGGAATAACGAGGAGAATCCTTGGACAATGTGCAGCTGCTCCACTAGAGATCTCACAGCATCACAAAGTCCATTAAAAGTTGAGTGTGTCATTCTAAAATGTTGAATCCACAGCTCTTCTGTAAAACCATCGACTACAGTTTCCCAAAAACGCCGCATACGTAGCCGCTCCCAAGTATAAGGGGCTTGTCGCTCCAAAGCCTCGATAAGTCGCCGTCTCCTCTGATGGCTGATGATGAGCACTAGTGCCGTGGTAACAGTATGTATAAAGCTGAAGTATGTGTTTACATCCACTGCCCCATGTTTGTAATGACTTATCGCGAGAACAAACATATTCACACGTGATTTTATAAAAGTATTTCACATTTAATGGAAACACCAAAATTGTGAAACTTGTTTTGTCAAATTGTTTTTTCAACAAAACAGAATATCGATAAAGTTTTGCACAAAACTGCAATGGAAACGCGATTAATGTTATAAAAGTGTTTTTTGGGAATTTTCTTAATATGCCGCTGGCGGGAGCGCCGACTTCAGAGGGTTAGAAGTAAATTTATAGAAGAAAATCAAAGTCAGGATCTAATATAGAAATTGAAAGTCAATATTACTGGTTATGAGGATTTTTAAGGCATTAAAGTTGGTAGCAGTGTTGATCACAACCTTTTCCCCATCAGTCAGCCGTACTGATTACTCGGCTCTAGCCATTTCAGTCTTATTGACTGTGCAGCAAATGTACATGAATCATCTCATCCAGCCTCCAAAAGCTTTAAAGAAACTAAAAACCCTGGCAGAAGATGATGAAAGAAGCACAAGCTCCATGTTTCAACTCTTCATGTTGCACTAAATCCTCTCAGTGCTGGGATGGCGTGCACTGTTTAGACAGAGTCATTCATCTCGGAGGCTTTTCAGCCCAGCAGACTGACAAGACGAATAAGCCTCACTGATGAGGGACGGACAGTGCAGCCTCGGCCGAGCCAAACCGAGCTCAGCTCACACAGTTCACTGCAGGACAGAACAGCAGGGAGCCACAAAATGACCCCTCAACAGCCATGGCAGGGCTACAGGCTGCTGTGTTGGAGGAATGAGCAGGAAAAGTCTGTGACTGTGGGTTGGAAATGGAGCTGTGTACTCACAATCATGCCATGGAGAGGAAGCTGGCCGTGAACTTTGAACTGGTTAGTGGCTGTGACGCCTTTGCTGGTGTACAGGAGCATGTCTGAAAACTGAGACAGGAGAACTTGATCAACAATAAACAGAGAAGGACAAAGGAAAAGGAGGAAAAGGCTCTGTTATATAACTTACCAGGAAGAACATGCGCTGCTGCAGGCCTTTCTTGGTCAGCTTGTAGAGGCAGCCTTCCCTGATGAACTCCTAATAAACAGAGGGTGAACAAAAATATCACTCATTAATATTTAATAGCTTTCAAAGAAGGTGAAAGGGCTATCTAGAACCAGAACCTTCACAGTACAGAAGTTGATTTGTTTGTGTCCATATGTTTGCGGACACCCCGTCTGAATGCATTTAGCTACTCTACGTTGCACCCACTGCTGACACAGACAATAAATAATAATAATAATCATCATCATCATAATAAATAATAATAATAATCATAAATAATAATAAATAAATAATAAATAATAATAATCATCATCATCATAATAAATAATAATAATAATCATAAATAATAATAATAATAATAATCATCATCATCATAATAAATAATAATAATCATAAATAATAATAAATAAATAATAATAATAAATAATAATAAAAAATAAATAATAAATAATAATAATAATAAATAATAATAATAATAAATAAAAATAATAATAATAAGTTACACTTATATAGCAGCTTTCACAGACCCAAGGACGCTTTAGAATCAATGGAATGAAAGAACAAAAACAAACAAAAAAACTAATAGCATAGCAAAACAATTAGAGAGAATGAAATGCGATGGAGAAAATGTTTTTAGGTTAGATTTAAACAAAGGAAGAGAGGGAGATAGTCTAAGAGAGAAAGGCAAGGCATTCCAGAGGGTAGGGGCAGAAACACTGAAAGATCTGCCACCCATAGTGTACAGCCTAAACCTTGGAACAGCCAGAAGAGCAGAATCAGAGGACCTAAGTGAGCGTTGAGGAGCATGAGGCTGCAAGAGAGCAAAAAGGTAGGATGGAGCTAATCTGTGCAAGGCCTTATGGGTGAGTAGGATTTTGTATCGGATGCATTCAGACACAGGTAGCCAGTGGAGCTGATGGACAGCAGGGGTGACGTGAGCAGATTTTTTAGACTGGAATAAGATTCTGGCAGCAGAGTTCTGAATACACTGAAGAGGATGTAGAGTTTTAGCAGGAAGGGCACAGAAAAGAGCATTACAGTAATCAAGTCGTGAGGTGACAAAAGGATGCACCAGGACATCCGAGTCTTTAAGAGAAAGTAGGGGGCGGAGTCTACTGATGTTGCGAAGATGAAAAAATGCAGACTTAGTCACAGATTTGATGTGTGATATAAAACTGGGGTCAAATATAACTCCTAGATTTGAAACAGTGGGTGATGAGGTGACAGTTGTATTATCTATGCCAAAGGTGCAGTTTGTGTAGGGTGAGGTGAGCTTAAGAAAATTTGTATTTAACCAGTTATTACATTTTTGTAAACAAGACACCAGTGCAGGTGGAGGAGAAGACTCAGTAAGTTTAAGTATAAAATAGATCTGCAGTATGTAAATAATAAATAGCAGGGGACCCAGGACAGAGCCTTGGGGAACTCCCTGAGTGACTGAGATACAGCTGCACACACAGCTTGTCTTGTCCCTGTATGCCCATAGAACAGTACTCATGAACTTACTGGCACTTTTTTAATACCATTCATTTCAGAAGAAACAATGAATGAGCAGGGATGTGAATGAGCAGAGGTCCCTGGTCCCCCCCCGAGAATTCATAGAAGGCCTGAATTACATTAATTTAACAGCCAATTAACTGAAATGAATAGGTTCATTGCGTGAAAGGCTGCAGTCCTGTGTCTTATGTGGAAATTGATTTGTAGAAATGAAATGAAACTGTCAGCTCACCCTGCCGGGAGCAGTGAGGTTCTCAATGCCGATCAGATCCCGCTGGAGTTCCGTCAGCTTCTGGAAGTTTTCCAGACGGATGAGGCTGCTCTGTAGCTGAGCTGTTATCTCGGCCACCTCCTTCAGAGCCTCTGCGAGGGGAAAATACATACACACACACACACACACACACAGATATTCATAGACTCATACAGGTTTCATAAACTTAAACTCTGCTCACACCTGATGCTTTCATTATACTGCAAAAAAACTTTATTAAAATAAAAACTTCTGTTGTCCTTCACCAGCCTTTCTGTAAGCAAGCTTCAGTTTGATTTCTTTTGTCGCTGTAGCTGGAAGATGTTTCCCGAGAGTAATTGAATATATTTTTGAATATTTATTTGAAATCTGATCAGAATATGGTTCTGTAGTTGTGGTTTATTCTTATTAAGAGTCAAGACACATCATGTGCATCATCCATGACTATCCTCCTCACAGTCATGGATCCCATACTGCAGTGAGTGTAATTTGGCTGTATTGTGTGGGGAACTGAGATTTTGGATGCACTGGTTTAGGTTTAGGTTGTACTGGGTGGGCTTTTGAACTGGTTCGGGGTTCGGCTGTATTAAGCAGGATTTTGTTGTATTGGGCAGAATTAATGTCTACAGTTGTCATTTCACTGTAAATGTGCTTAACATTATTTAAAAGCAAGTAATTACAGAGCGCTACATAATTAGACATTTTAATTTGATTTACAATGTGTAACACGGCAAAAATGTGGTTTTTTTAATCGCAACATTTCATCACAACGGTGACTTCTAAAGCTCAGGATATCTCTGGTAATGTTTCAGGCAGAGTCTGTGCATCACCTTTGCAGTCATGGTGGTCTCTGTGGTCGTCAGTGTAGTGTTTACACAGGCGCTCCAGGATCAGCTTGTAGTGCATGAGTCTCTGGATGGGTTTGAGCAGGAAGGTGTTGAGGGGCAGATAGCAAACCTTCTGCAGCTCAAACTCCTTATACACCGTCTCCAGCTTCTTCACACGCTTCGTGGCCTTCTCCAGCTCCGTCAGCACCTCGTCATGCTTCTGCAGGTAGCTGGTAAACTCCTGAGAAAAAAAACACGCATGTGTTTCAGACATTCAGAGGAACATCTCATCAGTGATCCAGTCAGAGGCTTTCATCGCCCTTTAACTGCCTCCAGAAGAGTTAAAGGACCTGTATGGTAACACTGGTCAGAGTAAAGCAGACGAGCAGGTAGAATCAGAGCTTTCTGTGTTTTGTATCACTGTATAAAAGATGCACAAGGCTTCCTTTATTACTAGCGCAGCTCCAAAAATTTGAGTAGGGTGGAAAATTAAAATTTTTATTAATAATACGTGTAAAATGACATTTCAAACCTTTTTTTGTTTTTCATGTTGACACTGTTTAAATAGTAATTTACTCCAAATGAAAGATTCTGGATTTCTGATTTCCATGAGCTATAAGCCAAAGTGATCAACGTTAAAACAAAAAAGGCTCTAAATGTGTCACTCTACATGTAGTGAAGATAAAATATGACAGTTTAGCTTTCTGAATTAAATTCTGAACAAAAATGAACTTTTTCACTATATTCTAAATTGTTGATGTATTACTGTTTGGTTTGAAGTAGAGATGCATCATAAACAAAACATTTTGGCTTAAACTGAACAAAATTAAACATTTGTCCCAACACAGTTCTTCATGTCTATAAATGATTATAAAATTAGTAACTAAACTTGGTTACTAAAGTAGGTTTGACATCACTAGGTTTAATAACATGAGTTTAATTGATTATTCGTTTATATTTGTATATAAAACAAAGACAATAATATATGAATATGTATGAAGATGTTACATTATTACTAATATTTAATAAAATGATGAAAACGTCTAAAATGAATGATGTAAGTCACATGGATGTTTTGTGTGTTTAATGTGAGTGTCATTGGCTACAGACACTGAAACACTTCACATTTCTTCTGCTAATTGTGAGACGATCCCTAACACTGCAGCAGGGAGCACAAACACAAAGCTAAGCGGCTGTATTCTGGCTTCATCATAACAAGTGTAGTTTAGTAAAGGTTGTGCTTGTAGTTTGTTGTCTTCTTCCATTTTAGCACCAAACTGTAACTGTGCTGGTGAGTCTGTGTTTTGTTGGTGAGGAAAAGCTCAATTAACTTATACTCCATTCATTCGTGATGAGTAAAAGAAACTTTTTGGGGGGCTTTTCTTATTTTATTCTATATTTATATATATTTATATATTATTCTTATTTTGGCCGCTGGTGGAGACCTGCCTCATTTGATTTGATTTTTACATTTATAAAACATAGAAAGCAAAATGAATTGACTGAATATTTAGCCCTATATATATATATATATTATATAAGATACTCATTTAAGGCCTCACCTTCAGGGCACACATGTTCCTCAGCATGACGTCTCCGATCCTCTGATAATCTCCCTTCACATGAGCATTAGAGCGCCCCTCCCTGGTAACAAGAGTAAAGAAATTGAGACAATAAGATGGTTATGTTACCTTTTACATCTTTTAGGGGTATAAAGTGCCGTGAGACATCACAACACACTGATCTGAACATTGATTTGGATCATTTGCATCACTCATAATGATGATAATCTTGTCTGGAATGAGGCATGAGAATGAGTCTATGTTTTGTGATACTGTATCGATTCTCAAAAACAGTATTGGTGACAGTGATTCATTGTGTTGTGATTAAACTCCCGACCACTAGAGGGCAGTGTTGTAATCTAACTTCAGCCATTAGATTCTCAGATTACAAGTAGTGTAAGGGCACACCATCACAATATACTGAACCTGAACCTCTGTATCTCATCACATCACGTTGTTGCCAATATACGGCTTTAATATCTTTTTAATATATTGTTTTGCACTTTAAGAGATGGAGGACAGTACCAGAGAGCCAGCCTCTGGTCAATCTCTTTGAGGAAGCCTCTGTGGAACTCATAGATGGGGTCGATATTGGAGAACAGGAGGGTCATCAGGCCCTCGGGCATGGCGTTCTCTTTAATCACAGCACTGCGGAACCACTGAAGAGAAATGGATACATACATAACCGTGACAAACACAGCCATCTCAGAAACACAGTGTAACAGCCACGACAATAGACATGACAAAGTCAATTATATTTTCTGATATTGATTATATCCCGAGTTTTGTCTGATATTGATATTTCGGGAATAAGTAAATATCGATACACTTGATCACAATATTGTGTTTGGTGAGACTGTATTGATTTGCAATGAAAAGTCATTGAATATAATGCCGTAAAAGTGTTATGTGCACTTCTGACACTGCGACAGAAACAAAAATGAAGGAACTTCAGTGGAAACTCGGTTATCGTTTGAACTGATTATTGTGCAGTTCAGCTATCGTCAACGTTTATCGGGGAAATTTTGTCCCAGTTATTGTTCATCCGCCCCGGTTTTCGTCAACGTGACTCGCCGTTAATTTTGTGAAAAACAAAGCATCCACCCATGCATTCATTGTCTCTCTGGCTTTGTTTCTTGTCAATAACACTCAAAACAAACTAAAACATGTTGCACTAAAGCGACGGAACACAGAGCTACCGCCTGAGAACGGGTGTCAAAACAAAGGCTTCAGCTGGAACACACCAGCACTCTCTAAAACAGAGCGTAAACCTGTAAGAGTGATGTTAAATGTTTATTTATCCATTTCATGAGTCTTTTGTATATATTTATCATTATGTTCTGCATGTAAAATTATAGTTATTCTATATAAAATATATTTATTAATATTCTGAAATGTCTGGAACAGATTCATTGGATTTACATTATTTCTTATGGAAAATATTGCTTCAGTTATCACTCGTTTGGGTTATCATCAGACACTTTAGAACAGATTAATGATGAAAACTGAGGTTCCACTGTTATATTACAGTTACAGGAAGAAACGGTAGATGACGTAGCTATTATGCATTTACAGAGCTGTGTACTCACCACTGTTATGACCTCCAGGTCCTTAAGGTAAGTCCTCTCGGTCATCAGAATCTCTTTGGCAATGAAGTAGGCCTTATCGGTGGGATACCTCTGAGAGAGAGATAAACAACCCCCACAGCCATAATGACAAATCATACACAAAGTCACATTTTCTCTTCACCACTAATTTAACACGTCAGGCCAATAGTGAGTATTCTACACAATAGTGAGTATTCAATATTCACCACCAATCACAACTACTTTGTATACGTATGACTGCTCACGTACTACACCTACACCACCACTCAAAACACAGTACAGCAAATCCCATCCTGAGGTTGGAGGTAGAGCGTTAGTCAGTAGTCACACTGAGGTTAGGAGCCAAGGCCGTCTCCATTCAAATAAACCAAATTCAGCATCAAATTATGAGCCAGAAGAGCACTGAACCCAAAACAAAGTCACCAATAAAAGTCTGAGGACACCTTGCCTTCTTTTGAGATTTTAGTGAGGTATATGAACATTATCATAGTGATGAAGAATTAGACAATTTTCTAGTGTCCAAAATTTAGATCCTAAAATGATTTTGTGTCAATTTTATTTTTAAAAGGTAAAATATTCGATTTTCATTTTGTATCAAGTGACATATTTCAAGCCTTTTTTGTTTTAAATGCTGATACTGTCTGAATAGTAATTTAGTCAAATAATATTCAAATATTCTGATAATATTCAAATAATTAAATATGAGCTTCTGGTTATGACATACGAAACACACGAGTTAAGAAGAGGGCAGTTAGGACATTTGCCCGGTAGGCAGGTGCCATCCACAGTGCCCGGGGAGCAGTTGGGGGTTAGGTGTCTTGCTCAAGTTATGTCAGTTATGTCTTCTCTGTTCTGGGGTTCAAACCAGTGACCTGGTCACAAGGCTGGTTCCTTAAGCACAAGCCTAAGGCTGCCCCTGTATAGGTTTTTTAAGCATTTTTTTAATGTAATTACACTGTAATTACACCAACAATCTCTGCAACATGCATTATTGCACTGATCCAAGTCCCTGTAATTTGGCAGGGTGGATCAAAGAGGATGAGGAACCATAGAACTAAAACAGCTTTTCCATCTTGTTCCATTAAAACAGGGTTGTCAAACTCCAGTCCTGGAGGGTCGGATTCCAGCACACTCCGGGATTGGACTTCGATACCCCTGCATTAGAATATATGAATATGCAAATGTTTCCTACTTGCATTACATGTCGTCTCGTAATTTAATTCTAAGGGAGGTGTCCCCAAACTTTGGACAGGTAACAGTACACCCAACCCTGAGGCTCAGCCCCTAAACCCTGGCACCCTGATGGTCAAGCACAGTGCCCTGTGTGACTGGTTAAAAGCAGTGGCCCATGCTTAGGCTAGTTTTGGGCTTTTATGTGAGGCCTGGCGACGTGGCATGTGGGCAGTGTACCTTCCTCCTGACCTCCTCCTCCACCTCTAGCCTGGCAGTGCCCACCTCGTTCAGGCTGGGGCTCTGCAGGGGTGAGGGCGCCTGGCCGGGCAGGCTGAGGGTAGACATCTGGAAGGATGGCGACAGACACAGGGCGTTCTTGGAGCCGAAGGGAGACAGCTGAGGACTGTCTATAGCAGGACCTGTGAGAGGAGAGGAGAGTTAGTAAAGTGTCATCCTCAGGACTGACGGGGAAGGTACTTCAAATTAAATCATAATTCACTTTTGAAAGACTGGAAACATATTTATCATCAGAATTCTGCTCAGAACAAAACAAATAACCACTTTTTTTGTTGCAATTAACTAGCATGAGCAGGTACCCTGATCAGCCTTAACATTAAGACCACTCAGACTCAACATCATAACAATGGCTCAGATGTATGTCTGCTTGAAAGTCTGTAAACCCTTTAGAAGCTTCTAGATGTCTGCATAAATAGGACTTAAATCATCATCATCATCATCACCTTAGACCAGCTGCCCACCAACAACCAACTACTGCAATCTGCTCCAGACTACTGACCACACTGAAGTTTAGATGGACTTTAATGGATGATACCATTATTATTATCATTAGTATTATAATTCTTGTTTAACTACTGTCACCATATCAGTACCTGAACACTCCATCAGCACCAAAGGATTGTGTGACTAAATCAAGAACTTATCATTAGTAGACCAGAGGAGGATGGGTCCCCCATGTGAGTCTGGATCCGCCCAAGTTTTCCCTTGCCACTGTCGCCGTTGGCTCGCTCACTGAGGTTTTGGTGTTTTGTTAATGCTAACTCTGTAAAGCTGCTTTGTGACATTAGTTGTAAAAGGTGCTTTATAAATAAATTTGACTTGAATCAGAAGTCCTAAAAGTACCACCTCACAACTTGTACATCTTAAAGGATCTGCTGCTAACATCTCTGTGCCAGATACCACAGAACACATTCAGAGGTCTTGTAGGAGTCCATGACTCTGTAGGTCAGAGCTGTTTTGGTAGCACATGGAGGACCAGCAGCATATATTAGCTAGTTTTAATGTTACGGCTGACCAGAGTAAAAACTTTCACGTCATATAATTATTTTTAGACTTTATTTCAATTTAAATAATAGATTTAAATAACATACTAGCGCACCTCTAGTCCATTTGTGTTCATAATTAAATTCTAAAAGATATGATATCATTTTATATTCATTTAAGTGACATATATCAAGCCTTTTGATAAGTTTGGGTTATAGTTTGGCTCATAAAAACCAGAATCTTACATTTTTAGAATACTTCATTTGTAAGTTACTAATCAAACAGTATCAACATTATAACACGGCAAAAATGATGCAATCTCAGTGACTCCGCCCATATGCACGTTGCCCCTGTGCACTGTCGCAGCATGAGGTCGTGCACCTCTCAATTTTAGTAACTATGGGGGCACAAGAGGGGTTGTTTGCTCAGGGCAAAAAACAGACTAGGTCCCCCCCCCCCGACTTTATGTGTAATGGTTTTATTTAAATTATGAACACAAATGAACTTTATTTATGCGCTCCCACAGCACAAAAAGCTGAAAAAATCAGAATCAAATGTAAAAATTCAGTGCACTTCTATTTTTAACACAAAATGTTAAAACTTTTATCAGATCTTCACCTCAGATTTGAAACATTGTACCGAATGTAAAAATGTGCAGAACAAAAGCAGCAAACCAACACTGAACATGTCCAGGCTGATGGAGTGGATGGAAAGTCCTTACTTTTCCTTACGGGAAAATATGACAGAGATGACTTGAGTCTTAAGAGTACAGTTACCTCCCGAAAAGATTCCAACATGAATGTTTTTGTCCAAGTGGTGGAAAAGCTCTGTGATGAATAAAGTCATCTATGTATTCACAGTGTGACACGCTCCTAAATGAAGGAACAGGTAGAACCGGCTCCAGGCCTGACCCCAGGGAATAAGATCATGTGATGAGATCACTTGTGTGAGAAGCCAACGTTTTTACTAAGGTTTAAGAAAATCAGTGATTTTTTGTTTATACGTTGTTTGAGGAACATGCAGACCAGATGCTCGATCTTAACAGCATGAATCCTGGGAGCAGATATTAATATTATGATATTACTAATGTATAAACTAACATGCAAGTTACAGTGAGGAAAATAAGTATTTGAAAATCCTGCGAATTTGCAAGTTCTACCACTTAGAAATCATGGAGGGTCTGAAATGTTCATCTTAGGTGCATGTCCACTGTGAGAGACATCATCTAAAAGAACAAATCCAGAAATCACAATGTCTGATTTTATTTGTGTGTTACTGCTGCAAATAAGTATTTGAACACCTGTGAAAATCAGTGTTAATATTTGGTACAGT
>BRDA01009947.1:26196-41459 GCA_036984385.1 Crenuchus spilurus
TGACCACTGTGCAGGACTTGTATGTCATTCTCAAGGCTAATTGACCCTGTACTGGCTGCAAAAGGAGGCCCAACACCTACTAATCAATTATTGTGGTCTAAAACCAGCTGTTTCAGTTTCACTGTCCAACCCCTGTGTATAAATATGTATGTATAATATATCTATATATATAAAACTTTTGCCAATTTTCTCACTTTCCCAATGTAGTAGTAGCCAATTAACCCATCCCATTAGTGTCTCTCCTCATCACTTTGCACTGTCTCTGACTCTAGGAGGGTGAAGACAAGCACAAGCCTCCTTCGTTGCGTGTGATGCACACACCACCTCTTTTCTAACTACCGCTGATACACCGTCACTGAGGAGCCAACGCGCTCAGAGGAAAGCGCAGGATTCCCAGCTCTGAATGGACCAATCAGTAGATGGCTGAGCCAGCAGACATTGTAATGTGAGAGTGATAGAGAGTGAGAGCGCCATCTATCCACCCAGAGAGTGCACTGCCAATTTTGTCTCTCTTGTGCTCCGGCTGTTGATGGTAAACAGCATGACCGGGATTCAGACTCACAATCCTCTGGTCATCGTGTCAGCGTCTTAGCCTGCTGAGCCACTAAGGGCCCATATATTCTAATCTTTTGATGTGACTCTTTTTCTCCTGACATTCAAGTGTTCAGCATTGTGGTGCCTAAAGTTTAGTTCTGCACTCGATGGTGCCTAAAGCATGTTTCACACTAAAATAAAAACACAGTCACTGGCTTCAATAAACTACGGTTTCTTTAATATTAGGAAACACTTTCCTCTTTACTGACCTGTTTAGGCAAATCAGTGACCAAAGAGCGAGCTGACATGCGAATCTTACTGTTCCTCCTGACAAAGAAAACACAGACAATACAAAATAGAAACACAATTCCTTTTAGCCGTCATTTTAACACGGATGTACACTCCAGGGCAGAAAACAGGCCATACCCAAAACAGCCAAATATTAACCTTTTAATGGACCTGAAGACAGAAGACAGGATAAACACTATTCGTGATGTCACCAGGGGCTGGAATAGATTTGATGGCTTGTAATAACAATAACAACACTGTCACAAAGACCAATAACAAAAACTATAAATGCTAAACGAGTGAGAAAATCAGCTAAAAAAAATAAAATAAAAACAACAAGCAATTTTGCTTTTGGCCCATTTCATGCCCAGGAGTCTAGTACAGACAAAAAGAATGACAACACTGCCTCACCTCTGGTAGGGTGTTCTTCTAATCCCACTGTCCCTCACATACTCAACCAGCTGCTTCTGCGTCCGTCCACTGTCACAAAACAAAGTGTCTATTTCATTCAACCTGTTCTCATAAGAACTCCTTCACATGCCATGCAGGTGTCATTTTATTTATATTCTACATAAACTAACCTGCAACTGATTTAGATTAATTAGATTAAGTGATGTATTGTGTCTGAGTGAGCTGGTTTAAGCCAGTTGCAGCTGGTGGAAAATACTGTACAGTAAGTTTCCGCAACTATCCCAATCACAGACACACAGCAGTGCTCTGTGAAAGCAACTAACGATTTAATTGGCATTAAAAAAAATCAGCAGACCTGTCATTAATAAAAATTGTCCACCAAAGTTCTGCTCTCAAGTGGATTTTGGAGAAGATAACTTATTAAATTTGACCTAAAATCACTGACCCACTCTGCTGGGGGTGATACATTTTAAGCAATAGATTTGAGGATGCTGATTGGCTATGTTTATGTTGCGAGTATCTTGTGTCAGCAGGTCAGTGATTGGCTGCTGCTTCTCTGACTGGCTGATATTTCTGTCACCTCAGAAGAGAGAGAGAGAATGAACCAGGAAGCTCATTTCCCTCCAATATAATTTGATATATTACATGTTATTGTGCATGTTTAGCACATACATATGTAAAATACGTAGGTTCTGATTATTTTAATGTTCATTTTGAAAATGAACCGTGGAGGGCGGCGCCCTAGCTCACTCTATTGGCCAGACACAACTGGTTAACTCAGGGGTGGGCAACTCCAGTCCTGGCGATTAATCAACACTTAACTAAACTTGGTTCTTTAAAATATCTCACGTCTGCACTTCTACTTCACGATCCTAAAGAGAAATGGTGTTCTCACAAGCCTTGCCGTGCTACCGTACGGGCTGTAGTACCTGTATCTGAAGGAGGATCCTCTGGTGAAGAGGATGGCTTTGGACTTGGGTTGAGGTTGATCCATCAGACGAAAGAAAGAATGATGTTCCACGCAGCTTTTCCAGAAGATCTTACACTGATCTCGGCTGGCCATCAAGAACTCCAGCGTGTCCCGGTGAGGACCCTGAAAGACGAAGCGCGAGAGAGGGGAACGGTTACTGGAAAAACAATCACAAGAGAGATCTGGTGCAAGACGACATGTAGAAACACATGGCACTGATTTTTATCTCCCGTGTAAGTGATCTCTGAAGGAAAACAAACGTCACTCACGTTTAGATGGGATTAGGAAATGGATCTATACGACAAAACAGCTGTAGGAAAGCATTTAGCCTGAATTTTAATTTCATTAGCTGCATGTTACGGCAGTAAGCTGTACCCACATGAACCTCCGGGTGAAGCTTAATTAGAAACCTCTTCCTTTTGAAGCTCAGTTTGCGGATCTTGGACCAGTTGAACGTGTTGATCTTGGTGTTGCCCTGAGGGAGAGAATTTCAGTAAATTACAAAGCTCCGTTAATTCAGCCTAAACGCGTCTGAATAAAACAGAGAGGCTGAGTTCACCTGGAAGACCTGCAGACCCATGTGCGCCACTGACAGGTTGATCTTCGTGCCCTCGCGGTCGGCCGCTGGATGGAAGCGCACGCCGTACATTTCCAGTTTACGGGCAATCTCCAAAACCTGGAAATCAGACTCGGCTGGTGTCTGACCCCTGGAAACGTCAGAAGCCACAGGTGTGGTTACCAACATAGATATTTTAATGTGAAGCTACTGCGTGAATAAACAGATTACAGACCATTTATGTATGAAAACTTATTTTTACAAATGTTGTAGATCATCACAGTCATATTAAAACCACGTATCTCCATTTTTTTACCCCAGTTCTTGTTTTTTCTGTCACTGTCTTTGTTACTTTTTTTTTTACTATACAGAATGGAGCAGATTTAATGTATATTACTGTATATAATGTATATAACGTGCAGCTTCAGTCCCAAAGAAGGAAAGAAGCAAGGAACCATTGAAGAAAGCATGGAAGAAGGGAGTAAGGAGGGGAAAAAAGTAGGAAGGAAGGAAGGAAGAGAGCGAGAAAGGAAGGAAGGAAGGAAGGAAGAGAGCGAGAAAGGAAGGAAGGAAGGAAGGGAGGGAGCAAGAAAAAAGGAAGGAAGGGAGCAAGAAAAAAGGAAGGAAGGAAGCAAGAAAAAAGGAAGGAAGGAAGGAAGGAAGGAAGGAAGAGAGCAAGAAAGGAAGAAAGGAAGGATGGAAAAGAGCAAGAAAGGAAGAAAGGAAGGATGGAAAAGAGCAAGAAAGAAAGAAAGGAAGGATGGAAAAGAGCAAGAAAGAAAGAAAGGAAGGATGGAAAAGAGCAAGAAAGAAAGAAAGGAAGGAAGGAAGAGAGCAAGAAAGAAAGAAAGGATGTAAGAGAGCAAGAAAGAAAGGAAGGAAGGAAGCGAGCAGAAAGAAAGGAAGGAAGGAAGCGAGCAAGAAAGAAAGGAAGGAAGGAAGCGAGCAAGAAAGGAAGGAAGGAAGGAAGCGAGCAAGAAAGGAAGGAAGGAAGGAAGCGAGCAAGAAAGGAAGGAAGGAAGGAAGGAAGGAAGAGAGCAAGAAAGGAAGGAAGGAAAGAAGAGAGCAAGAAAGAAAGGAAGGAAGGAAGAGAGCAAGAAAGAAAGGAAGAAAGAGAGCAAGAAAGAAAGGAAGAAAGAGAGCAAGAAAGAAAGGAAGAAAGAGAGCAAGAAAGAAAGGAAGGAAGGAAGGAAGGAAGAGAGCAAGAAAGGAAGGAAGGAAAGAAGAGAGCAAGGAAGAGAGCAAGGAAGGAAGGAAGAGAGCAAGAAAGGAAGGAAGGAAGGAAGAGAGCAAGGAAGCAAGCAAGGACGCATGAAAGGAAGGAAGGAAACAAGCAAGGAGTGGAGAAAGGAAGGAAGCAAGGAGGGGAGGAAAGAAGGAAGCAAGGAGGGGAGGAAAGAAGGAAGTAAGCAAGCAAAGAATGAAGGAAGAAAACATCTTTATATTAAAACAGGTAAAGTATTCAGAGGTTTTCCTGTTTAAGACAATATAAACTGGAGATCTCGTGTTTTTCTTGCAGCACCAGCTCTAAACGAAAGAAGAAACATGTAGACTTCAAAACAGATCAACACCAATCAAAATAAAAATGTACACTGTATGTACAAAAGTATTGGGACACTGGCTTATGAAGTGTCTCTTCTGAATCAGGGCTATAAGACAGAGCATTGCTGTGAGGATGGTGAGGTCAGGATGTTGGATCACCACCTCTGCCTCATTCACGCCGTCCCAACTCAAGTACTAGACGTAGCAGAGAACACAGCTCAATGCTGGGGGGCGTTATACCCCCCTAGTCCTCTGGCATTAGTCATGATGCCAATGGGTTCATGTTTAGTCCTATTCTGTTGGCTGTACTTCTCTACACTCTGAGGGTTTTCTAAAATATGCGTCCTTGTTTATGAGCTTTAAATTCAAGGAAGGCACTGATGGGTGAAGAGGAACACACTGAACAAAGCCCGCGCTGAGTCAGGTTCTGCTGCCTTTAAGAACCTCCCAGTCCTGATCTGTAAAGAAGATTAAACATATTTAACCCTTCGTTATCCTCTCGCTTTACAGCATGTAGGAAATATCTCAAAGTGTGCGATTACAACCAAACGTTATGGAGGAGAGGACTAAAGCCTCAGCGAGCAGATGAAGCCGCCCAATCATCCACACATTTATACACCCGAGCTCTGAGGAACCGTGGAGCAGAACTGGCCCACTTCCAGATTATCAGCACACTCTAATTTAGTTCATCCTTTAAGCTGTGAAATCTCCTTAGGCCCCTCCTCTGGCCCTGTGGCTCTACCGCTAATAAAGGGGCCGCGGATTAGAATCACAGTCCATCACGGAGAGAGACACTCATAAGACATGCATATTATATACAGTAACAGTCAAAAGTTTGGACACACCCCCTACTTCCATGTTTTTATTTCTACATCCAGACTCTGAGTGAACACATAATGAATCATGTAGTAAACTTAAAAGTGATAAACAAACCAAAACATGTTTTAGATTTGACTTCAAAGCAGACACACAACTGATGTCTCAAACACATTAAGAGGCAAGAAATGCAAGTCATGAGCTCTTGACAAGACACAGCTGTTAACTGAAAGCCATTCCAGGTGACTACCTCATAAAGCTGACTGAGAAAATGCCAAGAAAGCTGCATCTAAGCAAGAGGTGCTACTGTGAAGACTGTCTAATATAAACATATTCTGCTTTGTTTACTAAATAATTACAGATGTGTTTATTCATAGTTTGGATGACTTTAGTATTAATCTACAATGCAGAACATTTTTAAATCATGAAAACCCAATGAATGTACAGAAAGTGTGTCCATGTCATTAGCTGTTTAATGAGGCCATTTTTAGATTTTTGGATAATTGGAATTTTTTAAAACAACCTGCCTGTGACACAAAAAAACGGCACATCTGCAGGTAGCTGCTGTAGAACAATGTTAGAGCTCCCTCTAGTGTCAACATCACTACACTACACTACTATTATTATATTTTAATATATTTAACATATTTTCTCAGCATTATACAGCGGGGGAAAGTAAGTATTTGATACGCTGCCGATTTTGTGTTTTCTCACCTGCAAAGAATGGAGAGGTCTGTAATTTTTATCCTAGGTAAACTTCAACTGTGAGAAACAGAATCAATTAAAAAAAATCCGAAAAAAATCACACTGTATAATTTTTAAATAATTAATTTGCATTTTATTGCATCAAATAAGTATTTGATCACCTACAAACCAGCAAGAATTCTGGCTCTCATAGACCTGTTAGTGTTTTTTTAAGAAGCTTCCTATTCTGCACTCGTTACCTGTATTAATTGCACCTGTTTTAACTCCTTACCTATATAAAGGATAACTGTCCACACACTCAATCACACTCCAAGGACACCAGGAACATAATTGTAGACCTGCACAAGGCTGGAATGGGCTACAGTACAATAGGCAAGCAGCTTGGTGAGAAGGCAACAACTGGGAAGAAACACAAGACGACTGTCAATCTTTCTCGGTCTGGGGTCCAGGCATGATCTTGCAAATTACAGAGCTCTCCATTCTTTGAAGGTGGGAAAACTTGCAAAAAGCTCACTGTACATCAGTCATCAATTGTCCCAGACTCAGCATCGGCCAATGAAAAGCCCTTATCAGTCGATCACTAAACAACACACTTCAAACTGAAGTTTTCATGGATGTACTAAACTTTGAGGTAAACTTAATTTGTGAAAACTGACAGCTTTGTTTTCTGTACTTATTCCACTTAATTCTGCACTGCGAAAACATTTCACCCATAAATCCTGCAGGACAGTAATATCACGGGATTAATCTGAAATAATAAAGATGCTATTTCATCTTTGTCAGCTTCGCCTCTCCAATTTTTCAATTTCTCTTATCGGCTGCGCTCAGATCAGAAGAGCGGGCGGCTCTGGAGGAAGGGCCCGTTTGGAGCACTGGCGTGGAACAGCTGCCTGACATTATCGCCACGTCTAATCCTCGTCTGCGAGCTTTTCAAACAACTTTCATGCATCTCCAAAAGGTCAGGCAGAGGGGAAGCTGCCTCGAAACCTCCCACACAGTGACCATCACTTCCACACCACACCTTCATCCCTAAACACACATTACAAAGCACTTTCATTCGGTTTTACATCAACAATCAGGACTGAAAATGGCATTTTGTTGTAATGTATATTATTACCGGCGCTACATTTTATCATTCAAGTCTGTTTTGGTCACAAACATCACTTCATTTACCCAAACAAAGCTTTAGGAAACAATGGCTTTTAAAGGAATAGTTCACACTATATGATGTACAAATGTTTGTGGACACTGTTTTGCATTCAGATACTTGTTGAATACTTGCAGACAAAACAACAAAGTTGTCACAGATGTACAAATGCGCACACATAGCTTCTCTAATCCCTGAAGAGAAGTACTGCCAATAGAAAAAGACTCTCTGGAGCAGATAAACATGAACATATACAACATGTCTAATGCCAGGCATGGGCACCCAATGCCTGCTCCACCCAATACTTTTGGGGCCGAGGTGGGGTGGCGCTCCACCATATACCTTTGAAGCTGAGGTGGGGTGGTGCTCCACCAAATACTTTTGGGGCTGAGGTGGGGTGGTGCTCCGCCCAATACTTTTGGGGCTGAGGTGGGGTGGTGCTCCGCCCAATACTTTTGGGGCTGAGGTGGGGTGGTGCTCCACCCAATACTTTTGGGGCTGAGGTGGGGTGGTGCTCCACCCAATACTTTTGCGGCTGAGGTGGGGTGGTGCTCCGCCCAATACTTTTGCGGCTGAGGTGGGGTGGTGCTCCGCCCAATACTTTTGGGGCTGAGGTGGGGTGGTGCTCCGCCCAATACTTTTGGGGCTGAGGTGGGGTGGTGCTCCACCCAATACTTTTGCGGCTGAGGTGGGGTGGTGCTCCACCCAATACTTTTGCGGCTGAGGTGGGGTGGTGCTCCGCCCAATACTTTTGCGGCTGAGGTGGGGTGGTGCTCCGCCCAATACTTTTGGGGCTGAGGTGGGGTGGTGCTCCACCCAACACTTTGGGGCTGTGGTGGGGTGGTCCTCCGCCCAATACTTTTGGGGGTTAGACAAAACACCAGACAAAAGGAAAGCTGAAGGCTAAATATACTGATATGCCCACAGGCATGAAGGCTTACAGGTGTCTGCGATGGAGCTCCATGATCTTCTCCTGCAGATGCTCCTGATGTGGCAGCAGCTTATTTAGCTTTAGAAAGTCCTGATCTGCAATGTCATCATAGTCACCGATCTCCGCTGTGAGGCACAACAAAACAAAGAGATGGACATCAATATGTACAGGTGCAAGATAAAATAAGTGAACCCCTGAAATGATCTGGATTTGCACTGATTGCTAATAAAATGTGGTCTGATCATTATGCAAGTCACAAATACAGACAAATACACTAATAACTACAGTAATAACACAAACAGTTGTACTGTTCATGTCTTTAATTGAGCAGAGGTCCTAGACCAATAGGCTGCAAGGAAACCAGTCAGACAAAAAGCTAAAGCCCTGTCCATACATATCAGGATTTTTTAAATGAATTTATTATTATAATCATCATCATTCATCAATCACTCAAAACAGAGGATTTTGAGGTAGGCGGGGCCTACAGATTACAGAAGTGGGTTGGGACAAAAAGTCTGAACTGGCAGGAGGGCGTTACTTTGGCTATAAACATGTTTCATGACACATGATGCCTTAGAATTTACTTAAACCAAAACACTGGACAAAGTCCACTTCTCATCTTTCCTCAGGACTGTACTGGAGTTTCAGAGACAGGGGCCTTGCTATTATAACAGACCCACATGTTGCCATCAATCTCAGTGCTTGATGCTGTTGTACAGTATGCAGACCTGCCATGTTTTTTTGTGTGTTGTACAATAGGCACAATGTGCTTTCTAAGATCCAGACATTGTACTATGATATTCATGGGTTAGATTTAACTACACTGCAGTCATATATCCATGTGATATCGCCCCCTGCACTGTCCCTATAAACTGATCCAATTTAACTCCTTAGAATAAGGACACAGGTGACATTTTCTTATCAGACCTTCTAATAGAACCTGTTCAGATGAGCCAGAATGAGAACAAATGTTGACTAAGCACAAAAGCACTGACTGTTGGCAGCGGGAGGAGGAGAGCTTGGACTATAATGAAATGCTGAGGACAGAAATGTCGGCCCCCTCGCTCTCCTCCTTAACCCGCTTTGTCTGACAATCCGACACGCTTCAATTATGAACAACGATGGTTCATTCCAAGTAAACCAACACAGCCAAGTGGCAGCAAGCTCAGAATTTGTTTACAAAACAGATATTCTCTAAAATAATAACTTTACAGGAGAAGGAAAAAATGACTTTGCTTATAATGGAAGTCAATGGGACCAGATGTTTTTTTAAGTCATTTTGGGCTACTTCTTTTGGTACAGTCGTCATGAAATTTATACACAATGTAAATAAGCTTCTCCAAATTATGTCAGAAACTGAAAATCGACAAAAATGGAGATATTAGCAAAAATGTATCATTTCATTCACTTTTAACAAACATGAAAACAATAATTTTGGACAGAAATGTGTGAATATCTTACAGTTTTGTTATTAAAATAAACATTCCCACACTTCCATGCTAGGAAGTCAGATTATCAGTCAAATTTCGCAATATGACTCAAACTTTGGAAGATTTAGCATCCTCAATAGCCAAATTAGATAATAAATCCAATATAGGACGTTAAACAGATTCCAGGAAAAATAGATCTTTTCTGAATGTGAATACAATGCTATGTTGTTCCAGTAAAGTCATGATTCACACTCTGCAGTAGTGAGAACACAAACAGAACCTTAGACTTAGACCAGAAACTTAGACTTTCCAAAAACCCATTTTCAGATGTGCTGATATGTTGTGAAAAACTCTAAACATTTCTAGTCAAGACTTTTGAGCTCAGAACTGAATAAACAGAGGTGTTGGCGACACACTGATCATTACAGTTTTTAGACATTGTATGTGCTTTTATTTCTAAAGCTTATTTTTGTTTATTACTCATTCAGTGGCTCCTAGATTGAATATTTATGAGATAGGTGTGAAAACCCAAGTGAGAAGTTCAAACTTTTGTTTGAATTTGTTTATTCCTAAAGCTTAACAAATGTGAGGTGACACTCTGTTTTCACTCAGCCACTAACCCTACAATAAATATTTATGTGACAGGTGTGAACAATAGGATGAGAGGTCTTTATTCAGTTCACATTCGCTGGAAACCACCAATGGAATGTCTGGAATTACCATGTCATTACCATATGAATGACAGAGTGCGTCTTTTGGCGCAAACATTGCAGGACTAGCTATCACAGACTTGTCTCTGCTCATTTAAGCTCCTCTTACAAAAATCTAAAAATATATTTAAATTCAAGCCATATATTTGAAAAGTAGACCCTTTAAGGTTTCTGGGATATGTTTAGTTTTGTTTTCTAGGATAAACAAATCTACTAATTCTGCTAACAAACACAAATCAATAGTCACCTAAATAGACTAGTCGTTTCTGTTCAAATTCATCAGCAAAGCTTCTGTCTGATCACTTCCAGTCTTTTAAACTGTGATTTAGGACACGGTATGATTTACTGAAAAGTATAAAAATTAATAAAAAAGTGTGAATGACCAAATCAACTGGTTTCTTTTTCAATCTTGAAATTTCAAAAGTTGGCCAAAGGCAGCTTTTGGTAAGGCTTAACTGTTAATATATATAAATAATTAAAATTGTCCTTTAGTTTAGAAAAGGAGCTTTAAAGCTAACATTGCTAATACTAGACTCAACAGTCACCTAAACAGCCTGGTCGTTCCTGTTAAAATAAATCAATTAAACTTCTCTTAAATCAATCCAGATCTTAATTAAGGTCTCACACACTAGTTGATGAGATTTAGGACACAGTACGACTTAGTATAAAAAGTAATAAAACCTCACCTCCACTGGCAGTCAGCAGCAGTTTGGTTATTAATTACACCACACAGGTAGCCATACTTAATTAAAGCTGAATTAAAACAGGATACAAAGCAGGCTGACCTTAGATCAGAGGTATCGTATTGATGGTCAGTCATTGAAACTGATTCTAGATCAGCACCCTCCTCCGGAGATAGTTTAAGGATACAGATGTGGTTTTAAGGCTCCAGCTACATACGGACATACGGTTTGTATAACAGTAAGACCTACAGGCAGTTTTGAGTTTTGTGATTTTTACAGGTATGCCCGGGCTAATCAGGTGATTATTGAGATCAAAATGTCCACTCCAGACCTGACTCCATCTAAGGTAAGTGTCATTGTGTACATTAGGATTTTTCTCTGAATCATTCCTTTAAGTAGTGATCAGCCTACAGTGTGATGGTGGGCTGGAGGATGGATGTCGTCTCAGGTCCACATGAGCCGACCTGTACAGTGGACTTACACTGGACTAGGTGAGAGGCCAGCAGGGCGGCTGTGTTTTCTGTACAGTGCAGTCTGCCTTCCATCAGATCTCTCTTCATCTGCAGGGAGAAGAGGTACCTATGGGACAACACACACAGTGTCAGTGTATTCACTCCCCAAACTGAGGACATCAGCAGCATTTACCGTACGTACTGATAAAGGTGAGGCTTGATGGCTTTTAGAACTGTAGCTCATGAACAGTATTTGACCATAAATTGGGACATTTTAGGGCTACAAACGTCTGCGCTGTTTAGGTGATTATTAAAGTGTTATTTGACACAAGTTCACATTTGCAGTGAAAATCCCACTGCACAGGAAGTGGTGTGCTGAGAACTGCAAATTCCCAGAAATAACTGGCCAATCGTGTTTAGCAGGACAATCCTAAAACTCAGGCTTGTTCCAGAGAAACAAAACAGCATCTTGGATTTCACTGACGAGCGGGAAATAAAAATACAGGTTTTTGATTTTTGTTGTTTAAAATTACTCATTTTAAACTATCATAACCACTTGTGCCCCCCTGATTAAAATGTGTATTTTATTTCTAAATTTAGTTTATTTACTGAATTTAACATATATTCACAGTGGTAACCCTACTTACGAGTTTAATCCGTGCAGGACCCGAGCTCGTTAGCTGGTTTGCTCGTTAGCTGGATGCATTTTCCCCATAAGAATACATGTAAAACTGATTAATCCGTGTCAGCCGGCCAATATACAGTATACTTTAATATGTAAATAATGTGTTTATATGGGTTTTTAAAACATAAACGAGACGACGACGGTGCTCGTGTAGGCTGGTGGCTAAGGAGGACAGGAGGACGGGCGTACGTGTATGGCATGGTTACACTTATCATATGACAAGTAAAAGTAAAATGTATCTAACTTTCTTGTTCACTACCTTTTGCTGTCTTTGTGTCACTTTCACTAGCACTTTCACTTTCACTGGACAGCGGTCAAAGGTAATGACTGACTACTTCTACGCTAGCATCTAGGAGATGCTACGACCGCCGCGCCCCTAGCGGTTGGCATACTTGAACTAATTTACGCTACTCGTTACTTGGAATTTTACTCGTTACCTGGAACAAAAATATTCCAAGATCTTGACTCACTACCTGGAATACTTGTTAGTAGGGATGCTCGTAAGTAGGGTTACCACTGTATATATATATATTTTTTATTATTTCTAAGTTTTTGCCAATTTTTATCCCCTTGTATGTAGTTGTAACCAATTAGCCCATCCCCTCCATTAGGACTGTCCCCATCACTTTTGCAGAGTTCCCGACTCCGCTTTGTGAGATACGGCCACCACCTCTTTTCGAACTACTGCTGATACACCATCATTGGGGAGCCTAACGTGCTTGGAGGAAAGCGCAGGATTCCCAGCTCTGAATGGACCAATCAGTAGACGCCTGAGCCAGCAGACATTGTAATGTGAGAGTGATAGTGAGAGCGCCATCTACCTGCCCAGAGAGAGCACTGCCAATTTTTGCTCTCTTGGGCCCAGGCTGTTGATGTCAAACAGCATGACCAGTTTTTGAACTTGTGATCCGCTGGTTATAGTGTCAGTGTCTTAGCCTGCTGAGCCACTCGGGGCCGAATTTAACACATTTTTAAAAATAAAAAGTGAACAGTGCAAACTTTTTAATAAAATGTGCAGAAAAATAAATATATATCAGTTTTTTCACTGTAGCAAAAACATTTTCTCTTCAGCCTCATTCACACTACAAGACAATCAGGCTGATTTTGAGGCTGACTGGCTCCTCCCAACAACTGGTAAAGACCTCCCGATTTCAGGGTGATCATAAGCGATTATCTTTCCAGATGATTCTGTAGCGAGAGGCGTCTATAATCCAATCTTTACCCCTCCAAACTTCTCCCAGTGCAGTCAGGGATGCACCCTCTTGAGAATCGTAAATATTAAACATGCTCAGTATTTAGACTCAGTATCCTGTCGTGTGGGTGGAGCCAATTCTCTGATGTCACGCCTGAACTGAACTTGTCATTGTGTACAGAAGTTAAAGACATGGCGGCTAAATTGTGAGCGAGGTTGGACAAAAAAGCTCTAACTAGCACCGAAATGCTCAATTGTGTTACTCAAAGTGGGTGGTGTCTCATTCAGTGCAGATGATGTAGTGTGGGGGGCCTTCAAGACTAACAACGATCAAGGACAGAAAACATGGTTATGTGTGGGGTGTCTCACATTTTTTACATCGTTTTGGATTTTTTAAATCATGTAGTGTGAACCAGACTTTAAAACCTTGGTTCCAACTCCACCTCATCCCAAAATTACTGGATGATGTAGAACACAGTTCCACTGCTCCAATGCTGGGGACGATTTATACCCCTCTAGCACACCTGGCATTAGACATGGTGCCAATAGGTTTATGTTTAGTCGTATGCTACTGGCAGTACTTCGCTATAGGGACTCGATTAGCTGTATGTGTTTGTACATCTGTGACTGTAATGGGTAGCTGTATGCATTCATTAGAAAGTGTGCCCAAACTTTTGGACAAACGAGCGCATGTCCAAGCACTCATAATAGTCTCGTCCAGCTGTGACAGTCACACACCTGGTGAACTCCTCCTGAAGCTGACCAGGATCAGGTGGGAAGAACTTCACAGACAACCGAAAGAGTGTGTTCATTGGTCCTGAAACACACAAGCACACAAACATCAAGTCACAAACGATAAAAGACCCTCCCAAAATCCCAAAAATCAGCCCACAAATCTGTCCGAGCACTTACGTCGCACTTGTTTCACAATAAGCTTGGTGGGCTCCAGCCAGACCTACAGAAGAGAGCAGAGCAACAGATTTAGCATTCAGTCTTCTTCTAAGTCTTCACTCAGGAAGACATTCTTCACTTTTGGAAAGTCCTTCAAGCGTCTGGTCATCCGCGGTCAAAGCCCGACGTTTGAGCTGCACGTGACCAATACTGAGTCAAACTCTCAGACACAGACACAGAGGGGATGTCTGTCGAGGTTTACAGCATCATTCTGTTTAGTGTAAAGGACCACACCGGTACCTCAGCACCTCAGTCTAGGAACTAAAGCGCAGTTACAGATCAGATTCACGAGTTAATGAATAATCACAGCAGTTACTGAACAGTCTTAAGGTCAGTAAAGGGGTTTATTGAGCCCTTCTGAGTGTTTACAGAAAACAAGTGATTCTGATAAAACGCTGCAATGCTCAGTGTTTACAGCTCTGCTGAGATCCACACGTAGCTCCAGGGTGGAATGTGGGTGTCCATGCATGTCTGTGTGTGTACACGCGTTTGGGTATTCGTCTCTTTGTGGGGACCAAATGTTGTCATAATGACAGGAATACAGACAAAATCTGCATTTTCTGCTCCTCACAAGGAAACAGGCAGTTTTACCAGACAATCAACTACCTCTGGATTACTGAGGTTAGGGTTTAAGTTTAGGTATAAGACTGTCTTTGGTCAATGAGGTTAAGGTTTAGGTGTAAGACTATTTTGATTCTGAGGTTTAGGTTTAAGTTTAGGTATAAGACTATTTTGGTCCTGAGGTTTAGGTTTAAGTTTAGGTGTAAGACTATTTTGGTTCTGAGGTTTAGGTTTAAGTTTAGGTACAAGACTCTTTTAGTCACTGAGATTAAGGTTTAGCTGTAAGACTGTATTTTGGTTCTGAGGTTTAGGTTTAAGTTTAGGAATAAGACTCTTTTGCTCACCGAGATTAAGGTTTAGGTGCAAGACTGTATTTTGCTTTTGAGGTTTAGGTTTAAGTTTAGGTATAAGACTATTTTGGTCACCAAGATTAAGGTTTAGGTGTAAGGCTGTATTGTGGTTCTGAGGTGTAGGTTTAAGTTTAGGTTTAAGTTTAGGTATAAGACTCTTTTGGTCACTGAGATTAAGGTTGAGGTGTAAGGCTGTATTGTGGTTCTCAGGTTTAGGTTTAAGTTTAGGTATAAGACTCTTTTGGTCACTGAGATTAAGGTTTAGGTGTAAGGCTGTATTGTGGTTCTGAGGTGTAGGTTTAAGTTTAGGTATAAGACTCTTTTGGTCACTGAGATTAAGGTTTAGGTG
>BRDA01009947.1:42611-58343 GCA_036984385.1 Crenuchus spilurus
GTGTAGGTTTAAGTTTAGGTATAAGACTCTTTTGGTCACTGAGATTAAGGTTGAGGTGTAAGGCTGTATTGTGGTTCTCAGGTTTAAGTTTAAGTATAAGACTCTTTTAGTCACTGAAATTAAGGTTTAGGTGTAAGGCTGTATTGTGGTTCTGAGGTGTAGGTTTAAGTTGACTATGTTTTAAGATTAGTGTAAGGTTTAGGGTGAGGTTAAAGTAAGGTTACGGTAACAAAGGGTTAATAGGGTACGGACAGGGTGAAGTTAGGGTTTGTGTAATGTTAGGATTAGTATTAGGTTTAGTCTAGTACAAGTCTCCATGAAATGAATGGAATGCAATGTCCCCACAAGTCACAGAAACAAATGCGAGTGTGTGTGTTTGTGTGCAATCCCCAGTTTCTCCGAAACCCTTCACCTCCTCCTCTGTGAACATCTGGGACTGATTGAGGAAGGAATTCACCTTTCAACACCACACCTTCCCTCCACACTGTCCTGTTCTCCTCTGGACATCAGATCTCACATTAGCACTTCTCCATAACCTCTCTCTCTCACACACACACACACACACACACACACATACATACACACACACACACACACCTTTTTCTCTCCTGATACCCGAGTTGAGGAGTACTGACTGAGTATTAGTGCTATTTTTTCTTCCATTTGAAATCCCTTTATGTGCTCTATTGTAATTAAGAATTTTTAACATTAAGAGATTTTATCTATTTTATTAAACTTTTTGCCAATGTGATGTGCACACAATGGAATTTGACCTCCATATTTAACCATACATGCAGTGAAACACACACTAGTGAACACACTAGGCTGTGAACACACTAGGCTGTGAACATGTGCCCGAAGCAGTGAGCATGCCTATCCACGGCGCCGGGGAGCAGTTGTGGGTTAGGTGCCTTGCTCAAAGGCACTTCAGTCATGACCTGCCCGGGGGATTATTTTAATATTAACATCTTACAGACACTATTTTTTGTTTCAGCATTAAATTCATTATATAAGTTTATGTACACACACATACACATTCATTATATAGATAAACTAATTAGTAGCAGTAGTGTTGTAGAGGTCGGTAATCCAGGTCCAGAAAGTAAAAATCCATCCCAGGATTGTGCTCCAACTTTGTGTGTGTCTCTGCTGCAGCATATATGCAGCGGAAACAACAAGGCAGTTGAAACAAAATACTGGGGTGGATTTTTACTTTCTGGACTGGATTACCAACCTCTAGTGTTAAGCAGATTGTGGAAGTGCAGCACAAAGTGGTTGGTCTTATGTATTTTGATCTCGTTTATTTTATTATTTGTATCTTATTTATTATGTTTTTCCAGTTTAACTACATTCAAATGTCAAAAGAACCTACTTAACATTGGGGGAAAAATGTTTCCAAAGGAAATTAATGATAATTACTAAAATATTATTTGTTTAAATTATTATATTATTTAAATTTATATTAGCCAAAGAAAATTGAGCATAACATCACCAAACATCTTGGCCTGCTGATTATGTTTGGAATAAGATGCAAATACCTAATTTTAATTTTAAGCTCAAATGTTCAAAATTTATTTGGCAGTATTTAGTGATTATACAGTGCCCTCCATAATTATTGGCACCCTTTGTTAAAATGTGTTAAAAGCCTTAAAAAAAAAAAAAATGTATTGCAGAAGAATAATCTCACTCTGAAAAAGTTTAGAAAAATGTAACCTTCAACTCAAGTGAAAAAAAGAAAAAAAATCCTGACTAAGAAATAATTATTTCCCATAAAATGACCTGTTCCACAATTATTGGCACCCTTAACAATTTCTTGGAAATAAATGCATCTGAACCATTTTTGTCATTTCTACTGTAGTTTATAAAGTGGATCAAAGTTTCTAGGAACCTTTAATTAGTAATTAATAATTTCCTGTTTCCCTGGGGTACAAATATGGCATCACACAAAGGCCTATTTCTCTTATTCACTCTTAAACATGGGAAAGACAAGAGAACACACTATTCAAGTAAGGCAGATGTGTGTTGACCTTCATAAATCAGGCAATGGCTACAAGAAAATAGCAGATGCCCTTATCTACAGTCAGAGCAATCATCAAAACATTCAAAACAGCTGGAACTGTGACAAACAAGCCTGGAAGAGGACGCAAGTGTATCCTGCCACCATGCACAGTGAGAAGGATGGTAAGAGAAGTAAAAAGTTCTCCAAAGCTCACTGTAAGAGAACTGAATCTAATGGTAGCATCTTGGGGTTACAAGGTCTCCCAAACAACCATCAGGCACCATCTACATGCCAACAAGCTGTTTGGGAGGCATGCATGGATAAAGCCTTTTCTGAGTTATACTCATAAGCTTAAACGGGTGGAGTTTGCCAAGCGGTACTGGGATTTTAACTGGGACTGTGTGCTTTGGTCAGGTGAGACCAAAATAGAGCTTTTTGGTAACAAACACTGTAAACATAACACCAAGGATGAGTACACAGAAAAACATCTTATGTCCACTGTTAAGTATGGGGGAGGATCGGTGATGCTGTGGGCCTGTTTCTCCTCCACAGGACCTGGGAACCTTATATGGATACATGGGATCATGAACTCTGTGAAATATCAGGACATTTTGAATCAGAATCTGGTGGCCTCTGCCTGAAAGCTGAAGATGGGTCATCACTGGGTCTTTCAGCAAGATAATGACCCTAAACATGTGGCCAAATCTACTCAAAAATGGTTCACAAGGCACAAAATCAAACTCCTCTCATGGCCATCTCAGTCCCCAGACCTCAACCCAATAGAAAACCAGTGGGCTGAGCTGAAGAGGAGAGTGTATAGGAGAAGACCCAGGACTCTGGATGATTTAGGGAGGCTGTGTAAAGAGGAATGGTGGAAGATGCCTCTTTCTGTATTCTCCCATCTTGTGAAGAGTTACAGGAGAATATTAAGTGCTGTCTTGTTGGCAAAAGGAGGTTGTACAAAGCACTAAAACCAGGGGTGCCAATACTTGTGGCACACAAGATTTATTTCTTAATGTGTGATTTTTTCCCCACCAAATAAAGGCACCTGAGTTAAAGCTTAGATTTTTCTCTTTTTTGCATTGTTGTCCTATATTATTTTTCTTAAAAAAGAATTTATTAGAAGCCAAAGAACACTTCTTAACCAGGGGTGCCAATAATTATGGAGGGTGCTGTATCTTGATCTGATGACACTCTGATCTTGCATCACATGGTGTCGAGAAACAGTTCCAGAATAAGGGCGTACCAGCTTTTACTAAATCCTCACAATCAGTCTTCACTGTGACAGGTTAACGGCTGAAAACCAACATCACATTTCAAATTCTAGGTAAAAGGATCAGAAAAGGATTAAGAATTGCTTTTCTCATAGCAAACAACTGGACAGAGACAACTAAGACATCCCAGACCAACACACTGCAGCTTTGTGCCATTTTCAGAAGCTGGGTTTATTCCAATGGAGCCACTTCTGTTCTCTGGGTTAAAAGATTTATGCGAGTCTTGACAGAGTCACTCAAATAAGACCCTCAGTGTGTGGCACCAAGACACAGGTAACTGCATGTAATACAGTAATTCACTTTTTTACAAATTACACACATCTAAGATTATTTTCCCCAAAGTGTTACACAGGCTTTAGTTCAGCACAAACTCAGCAACAACAGAGTCAGAACAGTAAGAGTGTCATAAATCTATATTTTGATTAAATCTGCTCTAAACTTAGACTTTACAAAAACCTGTTTTCAGATGTACTGATATATTGTGAAAAAAACACTCTAAACATTTCTAGTCAAGACTTTTGAGCTCAGAACTGAATAAACAGAGGTGTTGGCTACACACTGCTCATTACAGTTTTTAGACATTGTATGTGCTTTTATTTTTAAAGCTTAACTAATGTGAGGCGACACTCTGTTTTCACTCATTCAGTGGTTCCTACATTGAATATTTATGAGCTGATCACTGAAGGTAAGAGGTCTTTTTTTGAATAGGGAGTGTCATCACACATTTCACACATTCCACAGCTGGTAATCCACCAATGCTATGTCTGGAATTACCATGTCAGTATCATATGAATGACAGGGCACATCTTTTGGCAGGTAAAAACATGCTTATTTTAAGCTCCTGTCAGAAATCATCTAACAATATACTTCAAATAAACCTACTGTATATATATTTGAAAAGTAGACCCTCTAAGGTTTCTAGGGTATGTTTAGTTTTGTTTCAAGGATAAAATTTCGCAGTTATGTAAGTGTTTTTGTGGAATTTTATTAATATGCTGCTGGTGGGAGACTCGACTGCAGAGGGTTAACATTTCAACATGATTGGGGGAAAGTGTGATTTGTTTGCCCAATATTAACAGATGAGCCACAAAATTAAAAAATTAACATATTATTGATTTTTTATGTATATTTTAGATATAGACTGATAGCAGACAGTGTTTAATTTTGTGTTGTGTTTAAACCCTGGGCCACTAGATGGCAGTGCTGTAATCAATGTGTAGCCATTAGACTTTTCCATGCGAGTGTAAACAAGTAGCGCTGGGCACACAGCTGAGATTTCCTAAAATCAGATAAAAAATATATATATAATGCTATAATAATGCATCTTAAAAACATTTTGATATTGTTTGAATTTATAATTTGTAAAATATATTTTTTTAATTTACTCTAATACATTACTTGTAATAATTTAAGTTGGATTTCTGATTTTTATGAGCGATAACCGAAACTGATCAACATTAAAACAATTAAATATGTCATTTACATGTAATGAATATAACAGTTTATCATTTTGAATTAAATTATAAAACACAAAAGAACTTTTCCATAATATGCAAATTTTGGAGATGCACTAGTGTATCACTTTGCTTAAGGTATCACCATACATCACAATATAGTGTATCGTAACTCCTGTATCATGATAGATATCGTATCGGCCAATACACAGCTCTAGTTTCTTCAGTATTGTCCATTTGATTATTAAATCTATATTAAAGGACATTAACTTCAGCTATTTCTGTCCTGTGCCAGACAGCTTTAAATAAAAAAAGACCCCCCCCTTAAGACTAGACAGGCAAAAAACGGTCCATTAAAAAAAACCAGAAGCCTTTTATAAGAGATTTTACAGACTTGTTCACAGTCAGGACTCCGAGCACACCGAGGCTTCGTTCACTCACCCAGTTCATGTGGATGTTCTGAAACTCCAGTCCAAAATAATCGCTCTCGATCAGATTGATCCTCTGGACCACTTCAGATAGGAGCATCTGTCCATCTGCCTTAGACTACAGAGAAACGGAGAGAAGAGAGAGAGAGAATGTTAGGAAGGACATCATACAGTCTTTTCAGCAGTAAAATCACTTCTGCACGGTTTGACCTGAACCCTCCATCTAAACTCTACAGTTCAGTTTAGTCTGAGGCCTGCAAGGATGGTGCTCTGTCATAAACACACATACAGCCAAAACGTACACCCCCACACAGCCACCACACTGATGGCTTCACTAACAGATAGCTGTGAAGGGCTGAGCATGTGAGCAGAGGCCTTGAGGAACAGACCCAGGTCAGCGTTCACTCTTGAAAAGCTCTGAAGCTTGTTGCTACAAAATGAAGAACTAATTGCTATGTATTACCAACACACTGCACTTGAGGTTTTGGATGCCAGTCGGTGACTCTGAAGAAAATTACACAGCAGACATCTGTTTGTAATGTAAAGTGTATTTTTAAAACCTTAAAAAGTGGTCCGATTTTGAACTGGGCAGGGTGGCTTTTTACTTTCCTCGACTTTCAACCCATGAAACAACAAACTTCAAAACATCCTTATTTCACTTCGAGGAGTATTTACTAGGGATGCAGTGAAATGAACATTTTGAAATGAATGATGTAAGTCACATGGATGTGTTGTGTGTTTAATGTGAGTGTCATTGGCTACAGACACTGAAACACTTCACATTTCTTCTGCTAATTGTGAGACGATCCCTAACACTGCAGCAGGGAGCACAAACACAAAGCTAAGCGGCTGTATTCTGGCTTCATCATAACAAGTGTAGTTTAGTAAAGTTTGTGCTTGTGGTTTGTTGTCTTCTTCCATTTCAGCACCAAACTGTAACTGTGCTGGTGAATCAGAGTTTTGTTAACTGGTGAGGTAAAGCACAACTCTATTTTTGTTTTTTTATAACTTTTGCCAATTTGCTCCCTTTCCCAATGTGGTAGTTGCCAATTAACCCATTAGTGGCTCTCCCAATCACTTTGCACTGTCCCTGACTCCTCTATTGCGTGCAATACAGTCACCGTCTCTTTTCAAACTACCGCTGATACACCGTCCCTGGGGAACACATGCGCCTGAAGGAAAGTGCAGGGTCTCTAGTTTCAAATGGACCAATCAGTACACACCTGAGCCAACGGACATTGCAAAGTGTGAGTGATGGAGAGAGAGAGAGCGCCATCTACCTGCCCAGAGAGAGCACTGCCAATTTTTGCTCTCTTGGGCCCCGGCTGTTGATGGCAAACAGCATGACTGGGATTCAAACTCGCGATCCTCTGGTCATAGTGTCAGTGTCTTAACCTGCTGAGCCACTCGGGGCTCCACACAACTCTATTTTTATTTATTTTTTTTATTTTAAATTTTTAACCCAATTTTCTCACCAATGTGTTTGGTAGCCAATCGACCTGCCCATTTGTTAGGACCCTCCCCATCACTAGTAGCGTCTCCGACTCGAGGAGGGTGCAGACTAACAGAGGCCTCCTCTGATGCATGTGAAGTCAAGCTCCGCCTCTTTTAGAACTACTGCCGATAACCTCTCCGCCGGGCAGCCAACATCCTGACCTCACTAAAGCTCTAGACTGTGAAGGCAATGATATCCTCACAGCAATGCTCCAACATCTAGTAGAGTCTTCTCTGGACAGTAGAGACAGTTACTCCAACAAAAGGAGGATAATCTCTAATAGCCTTGATTTCACAAAAATAGTAGAGTAGTTTCAAAACACAACATTCACTCCAGAGTCTATCCGTATAACTTTAATTCACTGTGTTGTCATGAAAGCCGGTGTATTTACACACCTGTTTAGTTTACAGCATCTCAGAGACTCACATTTATACACAAAACTGGTGAGCCAATCAGAACACACATCATTTACATATATCAGCCTTAAATGACATTAACAAAATTGGCCTTTTTAATTATTAGTGGTAAAGGATGGAAACAGTTAATATTTTTGGTATGATATAATAATAATAAATTAATTAAATAATAATAATAATAATAATAATAATAATAATAATAATAATAATAATAATAAATAATAATAAATAATAATAATAATATAATAAAAATAATAAAAAAATAATAAAAATAAAATAATAATAATAAATAATAATAATAATAAATAATAATAATAATAAATAATAATATAATAAAAATAATAAAAAAAATTAAAATAAAATAATAATAATATATAATGATAATAATAAATAATAATAAAAATAATAAATAATAATAATAATAATAATATATAATGATAATAATAAATAATAAAAAATAATAAATAATAATATAAGAAGAATTAAGAAAACAAGGTCTATGTTGAGGACACCTGGAGAGAATGAAAGACTGGAGAGTCCCTTTGCTCCACTGGGTTAATAAGCATCACTGACTGAGCAGAGAAAGCCGACACACAGATTAAAGTCTGCCCGGAGGTCAAACCGCCGGCACACATAAGACACAAAGCGAGGTGTGCCACGGTAAGAGTTACCTTCTTTTATACTTGTATAGAGGAGGAGCCCATCTCAACAAGAGAACGTCTGACTCCCAACTGCACTTAAAAAGACAGTCTTTTACTTTCTTTTTCAAGATTTTTACTGATTTTCCAAATATGACACTTATTTTGATTTCCTAACAGTACATTAATGCATTTTACCCACACGCAGATCACAATGTGTCTTACTGGATCATTTTAATCAACAAATAAATGAGTAAGTCTAATATTTGTGTCTCATTTGTTTAACTGGGTTCTCTTTATCTACTTTTAGGACTTGTGTGAAGATTTGATGATGTTTTAGGTGAAATTTCTGCACAAATATAGAAAGTGTACATGTGACCACCTACAAAAAAGGCGGAGCTTATACAGAATAAAGGTGTCAGTGCTCCAACTCTGCTTTTTCCAGAATTATGACTGGCTGTTACACTTCTTTACTCTCCCACTCAAATACATCAGACCATTTAGAGGGTGGCTGCAAAAACATGGTCATGTGACTCAAAGAGCAACACGAGGCTCACGTGCAGCACTTTGAAAATGAATTATATCAGTCGACCCCAAACCAGATGCTGTGAATCAGCCAACAGACACCAGCCACCCAAGTAGCCCTAAAGCATCCATAAAAACTCATCACCAGATCACATCCAGATCTCAGTGACTCACAGACCAGTCGATGTGGTTTATGACAGCATGACTTCATGTGAATTATAAAAATTAATACTAGAGGCAGAATTTTCGGGGAGATTCCTCTGCGTTTGTGTCGCTGTCAGTGAAAACTGAATGGAGTTCGAGACTCTACATCATGTTTGATTTCTCACTGAACCAGTCTTGGGAACTACTCCAGTTTGCTTGGAACAGCTTTAAAAAGAAGAGCATCCTCCTGTATCCTAATGATGGGACCGTCTATATCCTTTAAATGCAATGGAATGGAATTCCATCAGTTTGAATAGGTGGGTATATAACGAATTTCCAAACGGCTTTTATTCTGCATATGCCAAGCCTGGTACCAGTCTGTGCCATTATTTGCTTTTAGTGGGCACCCACACCTTCAGTAAAGCAGGACTCGATAGCCTACAAGTTCCCACAGTGTGACAAAGCCAGTGTAGAAACCTGCTGTATTTAAATATGTCTAATGCACGTGCTTGAGGCTAAATACCAGGAACCTTTGACTGACTGATTTAAATGGATTAAGAGTTTCTCCAGTGTTTCCCCAATGCACCAAAAGCCCAAAAACCATGGCACTTAGAGATGAACTAACATGACAATTTAGAAGCAGACATTATGAATCTCAGGGATTCATGAATCACCAACACTATTTGGTCCGGTTAAAACCAACTCTGGTTCATTGTTTCTGTTTATTTTGTTCGGTGTGAAAACAGTAATCAAATTCTAGTCTGGATCAATCTAACCGAAGAGACAAACTACTGGTGTGAAAACGCCCTCAGTGAGCTAAAACTGTTCAACACTGCTTCACACTTCCTGTATGCTGAATATTATGGACTATGTGACGTCAGCTACAGGCACTTCTTTGCTTGTGTGAATTTTAGCTAAGCTAAAAACCATTAGCCTACATGCTAAGTCTCTGATGCTCTATTTGAATCTATATGTAACCAGCTTCCATGTTACTTGCACTTAATGTTGAAATCCACTGAAGCTAAGCAGGTCTGGATCTGGTTAATACTTTAATAGGAGCCCTCAAAAAAGGTCGTCTCTCTCAAGTGGTGCTGGTGGACAACAGGAGGTTCTATTTCTTGGTTTTTACATGGTAAAAACATCAAAAATCAGGTAATTCTTTGCCTTAATATGTGACGGCTAAGACTCTGGACCAATCAGGGTGTGGAGGGGAGTCATGTGATGGTTGCAGACAGTTCAGCCAGTTCAGTCTTGCCGTGGTGGTGCGGAGAGCAGTTACATTTCTCTGTTTACCCTCTGAAGACGGCTCTCCTGCCGGCAGCATATTAGCAAAATTCTCCAAAAACACTTAAATAACTGAGAATTTTATCCTAGAAGCAAAACAAAACCTAACCCGGAATACCTAAAAGTCTATGTAATGGTAATTCTGGACATTCCATTGGTGGGTTCCAATGGCCAGGAATCTGTTGAATGTTGATGAACAAAGGCCTCTCACCTGAGGTGAACCTGAACAATACACCTCTCCTGAGTGTTCACACCTATCTCATAAATAGTCAATGTAGGGTTAGTGGCTGAGGAAAACGGAGTGTCGCCTCACATTAGTTAAGCTTTAGAAATAAAATCACATACAATGTCTAAACACTGTAATGAGCAGTGTGTAGCCAACACCTCTGTTTATTCAGTTCTGAGCTCAAAAGTCTTGGCTAGACTTGGCTAGAAATGTTTAGATCTAAGTTTAAGTCTAAGTTTAGAGCAGATTTAATGTAAATATAGATATATGACACACTTACTGTTTTGACACTGTTTATTGACACTAATTTTAGATGGTGTAATGGTTATTACACTCGTCTTCTGTCTCTACGCTGCTACAATATAAACTAAATGTGCTCAGTTTCTGGCGAACTTTGTCTTTCCATACATCAGTCACAGAGGACTGTCAATCAGGCATGTTAAGACCACTCCCACACTGTTTTCTGATAGGTCTGATGAGCTATGTTTAGCTGTGTCATGCATGTTAAGACCATGGATGCCAATGCCCCAGTGCAGTGACGGGGACACTGTACTGTATAAATGGTGCCATCTTTACCAAAGTCGAGATTCTCTGAGATCAGATAAAGATCCCTGGTCATTTTCTCTAAAAGTGTAGGGTTACCCTGATGTCCTGGTTAAAATTATCCACTCCGGATCATCTCCGTCTTCATGAACTGGCTCCTCACCTCTCTGTCTAATAGCTAATGTGTGCTGAGAGTTCTGGCACAGGTGCTGACCATTGGTGGTGGTTGAGGTGAGTGTGTCCCAAATGTCAAAGCATTTTGAGTGTCTAGAAGAGTGCTAATGAGAGTAAGAGTAAGTAATGCATGTTGTAGGTCATTTGACCTCTCAGCAGCACACTGTTCACATCGTTCCCTGTAGTTACTGTAGCAAACACTACATAGAGGACAGGGAATAAGTTAGAGAGAACCAGTCTGAACACAGTGCCAGTTTCAGGCGAACAGGTTAGTGGGTCAACCAATCAAGTCTGATCCAGTGATGTGGATTAGTGCAGAGCAGATGTTCGGCCAGCCCGGAAATCCTTCCACTGCAAGTAGGTTCAAGTGAGGCTGCAACATGCAACGCAGCCAACACTAAGAAAACACTTAATACAAGCTCTAATAAAGATGTGGGAGATCTCTACTACTGCTACTCTAAAGTAACTCAACTAGAGCACGGCAACTTTTAATTGATTCATGCAACCGTGCCAAAGTATGCTCCGCCTTGATTGATCTTAAATCCTGAATGTAACTGCTTTCCGAACCGAAAAAAGAAAAAGTTTTCATGATATTTTTACCTTGAAAACACATGATCCGACTTGCCAGGTTTGTGAATAAATTATCTTCAGAGTAAAGACGCATGAACAGTGCATTTAATGATTGTACAGTTTAAGGAAATGATCTTAATTGGTCCTTAATTGGTACAGAGCCATTATATTACACTGAGGATCTCTGGACTTAGGGTGGCACGGTGGCCAACACGCTTGCCTCTCTTGGGTTCAAGTTCCCATCTGGGTGGAGTTTCCATGTTCTCCCTGCATCTAAATACATGGAGATCAGGTGATCTGGGTACTGGTGCCCAGCAATGAATTGCTGCCCTCTCCAGACTTTGGTATAGAGAATGCCCTGCCCAGCACCCAGTGAAGGGATAAGGGGGCTCACAGACACCAGGATTAATTGGTTACGAAGATGGATGGATAGATCTCTGAACTTTAAAATGTTCAGATCAACATAGCTCGTTAATAAAATTTGTACTACATCCATTAATTAAAATAATAATAATAATAATAATAAAAAAACAATCCATTTTATTTGTAATGCACTTTACATTTCAAGGAAATCTTTAAAAGACACAGAGATCTTAAATCTTCCTAATTATGTTAATCATACCCCTCAATATATGCCCCCTTTATATGCAATGGCCAGGACTGTGAACCAATCAGAGTGTGAACAGGAGTCATGTGACGGTTGCAGCCAGTTCAGTCCAGCTTTCTGTTTATTAAAGCTGAGAAATGGTTCTTCCACTTATCTTCTTCCTCTACACTGCTACAGTATAACTAAACTGGAGGTTTAACTTAGTATCCCATATGAGCAGCAGAGGACTGTCAATCATACATGTTAATATACGCCCACACTGTCCTCTGATAGGTATGATCAGGTGTTTTGGTAGCAGTACGTTATAATTAAGTAGATGTTCAACAATTGGTTTTATTAATGTTTTTATTTTATATGTTCCCAGGGAATTTAGGGTACCAAAAGTGGTTCTTATTGGACCAGAAACTAAATCTGGAGTCCTGGTGTTTATCACTGGTTTGTGATTTCTCTGATCAGACACACCTACTGAACCAGGTGTGTTGAGTAGGGAAATTACCAAATTGTGGACGCTGGCCCTTGGGACTGGATTTGGAGATGATCCAGGGCACCGCTCTTTTCAGCACCTTTATTTTTGAGCAGAGAAAGAGCTGACGGGAGATTCCACACTGCAGGAGCAAAGGCCGTGTTGAGGCATGTCTCAGCAGAGCGGCCGGCAAGTTGCCTTCTTTTCCCACACAGTGAAAACACCCGGTCCAACAGCTGGCAGCTCTCAGAATACAAACGCAACCCAGCCACACCTTGAATATGATGAATGATAAGAAGCCCTGTTAGTAAATGATTACCTTTCCAGGTGCCTGTGAGAAGGGAAGGTGAAAAAAAAGCTCAAAGTGTGACTTGATAAGACGCAAAAACTCAGCAGGCTTTTTAAAATGCACATTATCTTTGCTAGAACGGATTTGATTTTCTTCATGGTTTATACTCGGTTAAATGAGGTCTTATCTGGCCAATCAGAGCGCGTGAAATAGCTCAGAGGAAACGAGGCCTATATCTGAACGCTGATTTCACTCTCCTGCTCACCTGAGGCGAGAGATTAACACTCTTTCACACTCTACACACGCCGAAAATGACCTCCGACATCATTCAGTCTATGAGTAACACACTCATTCGACAGGACCCTGCCCTTCAAGTTCATCAGGACAAGGACGACTGATAAACGCAAATCAATGAAGCGGCTCACGTGAGCTGAGCAGAGTCCACAACAGAGGTGCAGGGATGCATCCACATGTATTGATCTGAAGGTGGTGAGTCAATAAAATTTAGTATATATTAGATATTATATGCATCATTTTTTATATACAGTACCAGTTAGAGCTGGGCAATATGGCCAAAAATTTTATCACGATAAATCTATCAGTCTCGATAATTATCACGATATTAAATTTTCTAACACTGTCACAGTTTTAAACATCTTTCTAAAATCATCAGACTAAAGACATGAAAGGTTACTATTTAAAATATTAAAATGTTTACAGCCAGAACAGAATATTGTAGCGTCCGGCTGGACGAGTTGAAAGGATGGACGAGAAAGACGTTTACAGTCGTCACTTTATTGTTGAAACTTACAGTGATTGCTGTCGGCCGCAGCCACTCCAGAATAACAGGCTAGAGAGCCAAGCTAACAGGCTAATGCTAGCTAGCACTCCGGCTGACTGACACACACACACACACACACACACACACAGAGAGAGATGCTGAGCACCCCCCCTTCTCCTTCTCACACAGACGAGCACACCTAACTTCGGATTAGACTATGCTTCTCTGGAATTAAAAGTAAAAATGTAAGACTAAAAAATTTTATTTAAGACCTCGGATGGATATCTGGCTGTTTTTAAGACTTTAAATTTAAAGTTTTGAATTTTAGACTTTTTAAGACCACGCGGGAACCCTGATACAGTCACATGGAGTTGGAAACAACTTGACAGCACTTAATAATTCTAACAACTCTTATAGAGCATTCACAATAGGGACATAAGTATTGGGACACTTGCTCATTCATTGCTTGTGAAATGAAATGTATTAAAAAAAAAAAAAAGTTAGTGAGGTCAGGATGATCACCACCGCCTCAAAATACTGGATGGAGCACAGAACTTTTACACCCCTCTAGCCCACACCTGGCACTAGACACAGGGACTAGACAGATGCACACAGCTTGTCAACGTAAAGTAGCCGAATGCATAAGAGGTGTCCACAAACATTTGGACATAGTGTATTTTTTCTTAATTCTTTTGCTTGTTTAACTGGAAAAAGGTCTGAAAGTGCAACAGACCAGATCTATGCCAGTGTACGTTAGTGTATATGAACAGGGATCTGGGTAAATGCCAACTGATACGACACAAGTGGCTGGTTAAATTAGAAACTAGGACAATCTTAATCTGATTACACTTTAAAAAAATAAATGTGCTCAGACAATAAAAGTAAAAACAAGCCCTAAAAGCTTCTGAGAAGCAGACCTGCTGCTCCGCTCAGCGAGGAGCGAGCCGGCCGCCGACACGTGCGCTGCCCAGAGGGGCCCAGAGTGGACAGCTGCACTAAAAGAGTCATCAGATAAAATGGGAGCTAATAGGGATCAGGCAGAACAGCTTAAGCGTACCTGGACTTTACTGAAACAGACGGAGGTCAGCATTACTGACCAACTGCTCTAGCTGGACTATGCCACCCGGCTGGCTCTCGGCACGGACAACGCAGAGGAAAACATCTCCCAAACAGAGCACAAAGGATTCAAATGTATTCAAATGAACTGCAGAGAGTAGCAGCTTCCTACAGCCTACAGAAATGATTTAAATGATATGATGGAGCAGAGCCAGCACTGCTGGAAACCCGAGGTTCCCTTCCAGCAGTTTTATTAGACTGGGGTTCCTCTAAAAGCTGTTCACTGTGTCATAAATTTATTATTTTAGTAGGATTCATAATTATTTTTATAAATATAACAGGGGGTCAAGTTTGGGTATTAACCACTATGATGTAAAGCTCACCAGTCAGTTGTAGCATCATCATGGGCAAAGAATGTGATGAGCATGGTGGAGGTAGCATCACAGAAGCCACTAACTTTGTAGGATGTTCTAGAGCCGCTGTACTGAGAATGGACGTCTCATACATTGAGTGCCGCCCAATGGCATAACAGTAGAGCCACACAGGCCATTAATGTGAGAGTAACAATGACTCTAATGAGTGGTACAGAGCAATGGAAACACCACACTGGACCAGTTAACCTCTATAATGAACTCAGGAGCATCAAGTAAAGTGTCAGATCAGCATCCAATCCAAGGGTGGTCATAAAATTCTGGTATGTCCATGTATTTGCACTGTACTGTAATATAGACTATCAAAGCTATGTATATTTCAACAATAATTCAGTGTTTAAAAGTGATTAGAGAAATCTAAAATTAAATCTAAAATTAATGTAAAAGAATTTTATCAGCAATTTTTATCTAGTCAAATTAATTGAATTGTATACAGTCAATTAATCAAATTAATTTTGAATTTATGGTCAAATTTTTGACCTTATTTTGATTTATTTATTATTTTATTATTTAACATTGTTTACACTTGTGTGTATATATATACTTAAACTTTATTTAGCATGTATTTTATTAATTCATCTTTTTAGGTTTTTTTGTTCATTTTGTAGGAAGTTTGAAGATTTTTCCAAGTTCAAAAAAGGCATGATGTTTACAACGTCAGTGATTAATCGCATTCTCCAAACTCATGCTCTCAATGCTGACCAAAATAAACAGGATTATGATTCTGTCCATAATACAGCAGCCCTATTATCACATTCTCAAATCAATCAATCAATCAATCAATCAAATCAATCAAATCAATCAACACTATTTAAATCGCACTCTTCTATAGTGGCATATTGCTGCCATGCAGAATAATAAAAAAATCCTTCAACATGTTGTGAAAACGACATCCTTCTGTCCTTAAAATGACTTTTTATGTTGTAAAAACGACA
>BRDA01009947.1:58443-72807 GCA_036984385.1 Crenuchus spilurus
CTATTAATCACTAGAATAGGAGATATTAGTCTATAAACAACCTCAATAAACACTATTAATCACTAGAATAGGAGATATTAGTTCATAAACATCCTGAAAAATATTTGAGATGAATCTATTCAGTGTAATGCATTTAAGCATGATTAAATATTTTATTCACTTGATTACAGATCATTTAATCTCTATACGGAAAATCTGGATGCAGTTTCAGGAAGTTGAGAGATGTTTTACTGATGACATATATGGCTATTTCGCCTAAAGAACCAAAATTCCAAATACGTAAAAGAAAACCATCAACACAGCATTTCCAGCACTCCAACAGTCCTCAGCTGTAAGACTTTGTGGAAAATAAATCCGAGAGTCTCTCAGACATTGAAGAGCGACCAGTTTAAACTCTGGATAACGTAAGAAGAACGAGTCTGAGCTAGCGGTGCGTTCTGAAGCCCAGCCCATGTAAATAAAACTGAAATCCAATTTGTTCAAAGCTCTTGTTTGAGACGTGATCCTCCGCCTAATGAGAACAAATATTTCTGTTCTTCTGCGTGTTGTCTTTGGTACTTCAACTCGGGAGAATTTGTGGGTCAGTTTGGGATGTTTTCCCACAGCTGCTGAGCTCCAAAACAGCTCCATCTTGGAAACAGATGTTGAAAAAGTGACACCAGACTGGCGAGGCAACACACACGGGTTGCCTGCAGGAGTCTCTGGCCTGTGCTGACCTCGAATGAAAACCATCGCAAAGGTATGTTATGGCTACTGAATCGTAGTAGTCATGATTCATAAGAATCATAAGCATGAGAGAATATCCATAATCTGACACATAATTAATGAGATTTTTGATGATAAATATATCAGACTTGCACCAAAAGTACAGAGATTTTTTAATAATTAAATTTGGCAACCAATTCTATGCTCCAACGCCTTTTAAAAATGAGTTGCACTATTTTTTAATCTATTTTGTTGACAATTTAGTTCTGTAGAAATATTCATCAAAGACAATAACGTAGTAATACTACAAACCGGATTCCAAAAAAGTTGGGACACTAAACAAATAGTGAATAAAAACTGAATGCAATGATGTGGAGATGGCAAATGTCAATATTTTATTGGTAATAGAACATAGATGACAGATCAAAAGTTTAATCTGAGTAAATGTAACATTTTAAAGGAGAAATATGTTGATTCAAAATTTCACAGTGTCAACAAATCCCAAAAAAGTTGGGACAAGTAGCAATAAGTGGCTGGAAAATACGGTAAATCTGCTCTAAACTTAGACTTTACAAAAACCTGTTTTCAGATGTGCTGATATATTGTGAAAAAACACTCTAAACATTTCTACACATTGGTCATTATAGGTTTTAGTAATTGTAT
This sequence comes from Crenuchus spilurus, assembly GCA_036984385.1. Classification (NCBI taxonomy): domain Eukaryota; kingdom Metazoa; phylum Chordata; class Actinopteri; order Characiformes; family Crenuchidae; genus Crenuchus; species Crenuchus spilurus. Next base: position 59,812 of record BRDA01009947.1, read on the forward strand.
GTGGTTTTATTTCTAAAGCTTATCTAATGTGAGGTGACACTCTGTTTTCCTCAGCCACTGACCTTACTAATTATTCATGAGGCACTAAATATTCATGAGATGTGTGAACACTCAGGTAAGAGCTCGTTGTTCGGTTCACATTCTACACATTCCACAGCCGCTAATCCAGCCAATGGAATGTCCAGAATTACTATGTCATCATAACCGAGCTAGTCATTTGGCGGGAAAAACAGCACAGCTGTCTGACTCGCTCTCACAAATGTGTCTCTGCTTATTTTAGCCCATTTCTCAAGTATCTAAAAATATATTTAAATTTAAGCTATAAATATTTGAAAAGTAGACCCTTTAAGGTTTCTGGGGTATGTTTAGTTTTGTTTCCAGGATAAAATCTTATACGTTTATTCAGAATTTCGTTAATATGCCAGGGGTGGGAGCGCTGACTCCAGAGGGTTAAAAGCCACATGTGCAGTCAAAACATTTTTTTCTTCATTTTTTAAACTTCCATCTGCCTACTTTTCCGGTGCAGTTTTTCCAGAACATTCCCCCACTTGGCAAGCTAATGTAGGCTACTCTCCAACACTGAGCATGGCAGCTCCAGGATCTCTGTGGCAAACTGCCACCGCAGAGCCAGGACTCAGACTCGAAGTGTAAGACTGGGGCACTGGCCTAAAGCAGCCTTAAAGAAGAAGGGATTTGAAGACCAAAGCCATACAGCAGCTGTCACCACGAACAGCACGCAAAGCATGTCTGCTCTGAGGAAGAAGAGTGCTCTTTCTCTCTCTTTCCCATATGCCCTGATACGTCATTCTGAGTGTGTACCACAATCAGTCATAACCATCTACTCCACTGAGTGTACAGGTGCACTTACAATTACAGACTGTAGTCCCTCTGCTTCTCTGTGTACTTCATCACCCTGCTCAATGGTTAGGACCCCACAGAGCAGGTATCACTTGTGTGGTGGATCATTTTCAGCACTGTGACACTGATGTTGTGGTGATGTGCGAGTGTAGTAACCCCTCAGAGAAGTCCAAGACACTCACCTCCAGATCATAAAACTCCTGAGCTTCGTCCAAACACTGGACGCGAAGCTGCAGACCCTTGCTGTGACCTTTGCCCCCTGCTCCCATGGCTGTGCTGAGGCTCTGTCCGGGCTCCAGGGTGCTGATGCCAGCGTTGAATTGTGAGCCTAGCCGTGTGCCCGGGGTCTGCAGCGATCGATATGTTCCCTCAATCTCGCCCATCGCGGTTCCCACCGCAGACCACCCTCTCCGTCTCTCTCACACAGGCCTGTAAGAACAGAGGATGGATGTAAACACACAAAAAAAAAAAATCATGAAAGCTGTAAACAGGGGTACAACACATACAGTAGGAGGCTGTATACCCAGGATGTTGTTGGCGAGGTTTGCAGGTGAATGCTCTTTTTAGTTTTATCTTCCAGTGACAGTTTTCACTAACCATAAATGTGCTGGAACATAAATTAAATTAATATTATGAATTACATTACTATTATTAAACTAACTATTATTACTACATTACTTACAAATTATGATTTATTTTTTACTCGTTACTATTAATAATATACTAATAATCACCATTACATTTTAATAATAAAATCAAATGTATATCATTAATAAAATATTAATGCATTATTAGATATTATTAAATATTTATTAACTGTTAAAAGCATGTAGCATAAAATTATCACCCAATTCTGTGCTTCTCCTTTTCAGTCAACTTCACTCTAACTCATTACCACCAATGTTACACTTATGTTTGGACTGTATGGTCAGCAGACCTCATTTACATACATATATATTTACATTATACCTCATTTTTTAGTAAAAATAAGCAGAAATTTGGAATCATTTTAATAGTTAAACTTAAGAGACACGTAAATAGATGGTTATCACAGACTGATAGCCGCACACACACACACACACACACAGATTCAAAAGTTAATGTTAATAAATTTTAATATGAAATCTCTGATATTAAAATACATCTAAAGACACAGATAAAACAAACGTCTAGCATGTTAATAACTTCTGCTCGCTAACTTTCAAAACACCGGTTTACAAGTCCAGACGCTGTTTGACGGAGTGATAGTGGCGACGACCAATCACATGTTAGCAAGAAATGGGAGAGCCAATCGATGAGCTTGTGTGCGGTCTAAAGTGAAAAAGGCTTCAAACTGAGCGGCTTTGATTTCCGCTGGGTCCTAGTGCTTGACCCGTCTTCTTTAATTACAGCGTAACATTGTTTTTGGAAGGTAAAAACTACAGGGGACCAAAACTGCCTTTTGAAAAGGCACAAGCGACATGTGCCTCTCTGTGTCTTCTTTTTCAAGATGAAAGACGAGTACAAAATCTGATACAAAATTTTTTTTATTTTTTACAGACTGTCCGTGACCCACCCAGAACTTGTCCGTGGGTCACAGCCCACCAGTTGAGAATCGCTGCCTTAGCAGACTAAGGCGATGTCACTATGATCTGAGGATCAGGAGTTTGAATCCCGGTCGTGCTGCTTGCTATCGGCAGCCGGGGCCTGAGAGAGCAAAATTGGCCGTGCTGTCTCTGGGCAGGTAAGATGGCATTCTTTCCACAGCACTACTAAATAGTATTGGCTGGCTCAGGGATCTGCCAGGCGATCTATCAGAACTGGGGATCCTGCGCTTTCCTCCAACCACGCTGGCTGCCCGGCAGCAACGTATCGACAGCAGTTCTAAAAGAGGCGGAGCTTGACTTCACCTACATCGGAGGAGGCCTGTGTTAGTCTGTGTTAAGCTGCCTAGTAACTGGAAACACTGGGCTTCCACTTGATTCAGTAATATCTAAAGTTCTTCCTTACAGTATTAAAAAAAGAACGCAGCCCAAATTAAACAGCTTTATTTACTCTGGTGCCGACCAATGACATTTTAGTGTTATGGATTATAAAGACCTGACATGACCTCGAGGTACCACAGCTCAACCGCTGTCATCAATCATACCAGGTGACGCATCAGGAAGAAGCAGATCCTCCCCCAAAACAAACTAACTGGCCGGTGGTTTTTTTATTTTTTAGCTGCAATAGGAATCCACTCCAGGTGACCTAGGCAGTATTTTAAGTCTCCAAGGCTTCTACGCTGCTTTATCTGCAAGAAATATTGCTTCATTTATTAAGTCAACATGCATTTTAATGATGGCGTGCTCACGTGTGGTATTGACTCATTCTCTAAAGCTAAATTTCAAGCAGCTAAAATCAGGCGACATCACCTTTAGTCACTAAATATCAAGCCAGCTGTGTTTGGTATCTGACGTTTAGCTGATGTTAAAAGGATTATGGGAAACGACTTTAGTACAGTACCTCTGCAGCACTGAAATGAATTGTGTTCTATACTAGACGTGGCCCTAATGATTTCCATCACAACATTTTTGTGGTAAGCATTTGGCACACTGATGCCTAAAGTCACTGCCTCAAACACATGAGAGCAGAAAAGTAACTTAAGATTTAATCAACTGGCCTCTAAACAGGGCTGTGGCCTTAGGCCCAGGAGTTTTAACTTCTTATATGTCACCAAAGTAGAGCAGTGAAAGAAAACTCTTCAGTCAGATCAGGCAATCAACTATATGGACTAAATAGATTGTATTTAAAGAAGAACATGTTATTTAGGCTTTAGACATTTGGAAGTGTGTCTGTGCTCTACGGTTGCCACCAGGATTTAGATTTTGATATCGATACCTAGTATCACGATACTCTGTACAAAATCGATACTCCAGGTATTAAAAATAGTCACCATTGTCTTAATTTTTAATTCAGATTATCTCTAAAGCAAAATACTGCAAAATATGGTGCAAATAATTTTTTAAAAGCATTAAAAATGAGTAAAAAGAACTTAACTGTGCTCAGTATCGCGATACTACACTTAGTATCTGTATCAAAATCACTCCAATTTAAAGTGATATTTTTGGTCAACAAAACAGTTTTTTCTTTTCTCCCCAATGTGTTTGGTAGCCAATCGAACCGCCCAACCTTTAATAGTCACAACTGGATCTAAAGGACCATGATGTACCTTTCAGGGGGCTGAAATGTGAGTCACAGAGATTATGAGGTTAAGTAACCTTCAACTGGCAACTTATTTCAACTTCCAAGTGCAAGATATTCATTTGCAGGCCTGTAAGACCCCTGAATGTCGTTAGTCTGTGGAAAAAATACAGCAACCCAGTAACCTACTGAGAGCTACAATCTCATTTACTCTCCCAGCCACACACACACACACAGCTTTACTATGTGAAGTGAGGACCACCAATTATCTTGTAATTCTTGCCATCACTACAATCATTAGATCTTTATATTTAAACACAACAACAGCCATATGAGATGTACAATAACTGTCTATCAATAGCCTGTAAGTATTTGGCCAGAAGAGGATGGGTCCCCCCATGTGAGCCTGGTCCCTCCTAACCCTAACTTTAGCTTTACTAACCTTAACCTGAAGTATTCTAATCGTAATCTTAACTACACAAACTCTAACCTCAATCATAACAATACTAACCCTATCTTTAACTACGCCGACTGTAACCTCTAACTACCCTCAACTACACAGACTGTAACCTCAACTACACTGACTGTAACCTCAATCATAACAATACTAACCCTATCTTTAACTACGCCGACTGTAACCTCAACTACGCCGATTGTAACCTCAACTACCCTCAACTACACAGACTGTAACCTTAACTACACTGACTGTAACCTCAATCATAACAATACTAACCCTATCTTTAACTACGCCGACTGTAACCTCAACTACGCCGACTGTAACCTCAACTACGCTGACTGTAACCTCAACTACCCTCAACTACACTGACTGTAACCTCAACTATACCGACTGTAACCTCAACTACGCTCAACTACGCAGACTAACCTCAACTACACAGACTGTAACCTCAACTACCCAGACTGTAACCTCAACTATGCCGACTGTAACCTCAACTACGCTCAACTACGCAGACTAACCTCAACTGCACAGACTGTAACCTCAACTACACAGACTGTAACCTCAACTACACAGACTGTAACCTCAATCATAACAATACTAACCTTATCTTTAACTATGCCGACTGTAACCTCAACTATGCCGACTGTAACCTCAACTATGCCGACTGTAACCTCAACTACGCTCAACTACGCTCAGACTAACCTCAACTACACAGACTGTAACCTCGACTACACTGACTGTAACCTCAATCATAACAATACTAACCCTATCTTTAACTACGCCGACTGTAACCTCAACTACACTGACTGTAACCTCAATCATAACATACTAACCCTATCTTTAACTACGCCGACTGTAACCTCAACTACGCTGACTGTAACCTCAACTACCCTCAACTATGCCGACTGTAACCTCAACTACGCTCAACTACGCAGACTAACCTCAACTACGCCGACTGTAACCTCAACTACACTGACTGTAACCTCAATCATAACAATACTAACCCTATCTTTAACTACGCCGACTGTAACCTCAACTACGCCGACTGTAACCTCAACTACGCCGACTGTAACCTCAACTACCCTCAACTATGCCGACTGTAACCTCAACTACGCTCAACTACGCAGACTAACCTCGACTACGCCGACTGTAACCTCAACTACACTGACTGTAACCTCAATCATAACAATACTAACCCTATCTTTAACTACGCCGACTGTAACCTCAACTACGCCGACTGTAACCTCAACTACGCCGACTGTAACCTCAACTACGCCGACTGTAACCTCAACTACCCTCAACTACGCTGCCTGTAACCTCAACTATGCCGCCTGTAACCTCAACTACGCTCAACTACGCAGACTAACCTCAGCTACACAGACTGTAACCTCAACTACACAGACTGTAACCTCAACTACACAGACTGTAACCTCAACTATGCCGACTGTAACCTCAACTACGCTCAACTACGCAGACTAACCTCAACTACACAGACTGTAACCACAACTACACAGACTGTAACCTCAACTACACAGACTGTAACCTCAACTACACAGACTGTAACCTCAACTACACAGACTGTAACCTCAATCATAACAATACTAACCTTATCTTTAACTATGCCGACTGTAACCTCAACTACCCTCAACTACACCGACTGTAACCTCAACTACACCGACTATAACCTCAACTACACCGACTGTAACCTCAATCATAGCAATACTAACCCTATCTTTAACTACGCTGACTGTAACCTCAACTACCCTCAACTACACAGACTGTAACCTCAACTACACAGACTGTAACCACAACTACACAGACTGTAACCTCAACTACACAGACTGTAACCTCAACTACACAGACTGTAACCACAACTACCCTCAACTACACAGACTGTAACCTCAACTACACAGACTGTAACCTCAACTACACAGACTGTAACCTCAATCACAACTACACAGACTTTAACCTCAATCACAACTACACAGACTTTAACCTCAATCACAACTACACCAACTGTAACCTCAATCACAACTACACTAACCCTAACCTGAACTATTCTCACTATAATGATAATAAAGTTAACCATAACCGTAACTATGTTAACCTTAACCTTAGTATACTGTACCTTACACCACAATCATATTTTGAACTTCCTACAAATATGTTTATAAACGTTTCAGTTCTTTTAGAGAAATTAAAATCACTGATTTGTGGGTTTGAGTCCACAAACCACAACAGACATTTGTTGATGTTTTTAGTCTTACGTTTAAAAACATTATAGGAAACCAATCACCAATAAATATACACAGAGCTAAACTGTGCTTAACATGAACCACAGTGAACTTATTCTTTAACTTCTGTAACTTAACCCTAAACTTAACCAGTTACATTCATCCTTCATTCAGTCTTTCTACGAGAGAGAGGAGAGAGAGACTCCATTAAAAGTCCACTAAAACCAGTTTTAAATCTGATCCAGTTTCACAGCTGAAGCAGAAAGTTGGAGAAGCTCCCTCCCCCTCACACGCCTTATTTTGAGCCAGTAAAGCAGGACTGCATGTCTTCTGCTGTAAACTGCTCAGTAAAATCATTTTAAAGCACAATCTGAGGAATAAACCAAAGAAAGTCAGTAAAATCAGCTCCTACCTCGCTCTGCTTCCTCCGTGTTTCTTCAACTCTTTCGCTCGACTGCAGCTGCAGGGGAGACGCACACAAAGGCGCGCTCTGATTGGACGACCGAGGGCAGATCTGCTCAACTATTGGACAGCAGGCTAATAAAGCTTCTCTTCCGTCATTGGTCAAGAGGCCACCGTCTGTGAGATTTTGATTGGCTGAGAAACATTTAAACCAGTGCCGTCATTGGGCGCTTCGAGTAATAACTTTCCACATCTCAAAATAATAGTCATTAATCAAGTTTTTGAGGACTTACTGAGCAGACTATGCATATTATGATAACTGAGATTTCAAGTTTTTAAATTAAATTAAGATAAAAAAATATATATATTTTTATGGTATATATTACATTCATTATTCCATTATTTTCTGCTTTTCCTAATCAGGTTCATGGTGAGGCCCCCGTCCCATCCCCACTGACGCAGGGCATTACATAACATATATTTATATACATAAATCTTTCTTACAATTATACAATAATGCAATTTTGTTATTTGTCATTAACAATATTTGTTAAATGAAGCTTTTTGTTTTATTCTGAAATTTTTACCAATATCCAAATTAAGATATTCCCATTCAGAGCATTTATGTACAGAAAGTGAACAGCTGGCTGAAATATTGAAAAGATACAAAAGTGCAGGGATCTAATTTTGTGACTGGAAGGTCGCCGGTTCGATCCCCGTGCAGGTTATGGCTGAAGCGCTCTTGAGCAAGGCACCCCCAACTGCTCCCCGGTCGCCATGGATAGGGCTGCCCACCGCTTAAGGAACATGTTCTCACAGCCTAGTGTGTCTAATCTAATTTAGCGTTGAGAAACCAATATTAGGTTAAATAAGCCTGATTTGTTCATGCTCTTAGTCTTTGACATTATTTTTGGTGAATTTATGCCCATCCTGCAGTTAAGATACCACCAGCTCAGCTTTATTTGATATCCTGTAGAGCATCCTTCTTCAGGTCTGGAGATTGGCCTGAACATTTGGAGTGGTCTCTTTATATCTACCACAGCCATATATCCTGTACTTTTTAAATATTAATTGTATGTGTATCTTTGAGTGCTTAGTAAGAAAGATAGTCAGAGAAAATAAGAGTGTGAATCATATTGGTATAATTGCTTTTAAAGAAGCTTCGGAGTCTGTAGTGGCCCAAATGAAAAGTAACTAGTCGTCAGGTCTCAGAGGTCATTCAAAGAGATGTATAATGAAGATGCTTGCAGTAAATGCAGACCTCGAGATAAGGAAATTGGCTTCTCACCAAGTATCTTAATGAGGCTGCTATATCATCTTTAAAGAATGCTACCTAATTGCCTCGTCTCTACTCAGATGACTTCAGGGAAAAGTCCCTCTCCCAATGAGCGGTAGATAACAAAACGAGTTGTGTTGGCAAGAACCTGGCGATACGATATGTAGACTTGTATCCTGATACTGGTGTTACGAACTGTAATACTGTACGCAAGTTGATATATTTAAATTTGTTATTCAATTTAAGAAAAACAACTTTGTTATTGTAAACAGTGCGCTCTTATACTACTTGTTTCTATTCGAGTGGAAGAATCTAATGGTGTAAGATATATTACAACACTGCCATCTAGTGGTCGGAGGTTTAAACACAACACAAATTGAACCACCATCTGCCATCAACCTTTACATGTAAATTCTTTGTTAAAAACTAATGCTGCATTTTTGAGAATCATTACAGATTGTTTAAAATCCAATTTTAGGAAAACAGCTAGATGTGTTAATGTGATGCACTTCACACTGCTTGTTTACATTAAAGTCGAAGAGTCTAATGGCTGAAGACAGGTTGTGACACCGCCATCTAGTGGTTGGGAGTTTATACACAGCACAAATTGAACCACCAACCTTTGTGCTATTCTTTAAAAATAGACATTGTGTTTCTGATATCACAAAATACTATCACATTGCAATTTTCAAGTATATTTGTCTACACTCCTTCAGGTATGTATGCATAAATAAGTCAGAGCAGTTTTAGTTTATTGAAAATTCATCATGAAAAAAAACTGTACAACTGTTTCATGAGACCAGCATGAGTTTTCAGTAAAAAAAAATCCAGAACATTAAACATTCTGTTGTTTTTGGCTTTACAGTGAACTAGCTTGAGCATCCATTAAAAGAGGATGATAAACAGCACCAAATATTTCATAACTGCCCTTTGAGACAAAAAAATCTAAGAAAAATAAAAAATACAAAAATATGCGCAACAGTAGAGATGTTCTCCATCACAACGAAAACATCTGGTCAGAGAATATGATGCTTATGGAGACAGCCATTCACAATTCACTGATTTTGCAGGAAATATTTTCACAGTTTATATAGATATCTCATCAGATGCCGAAAGAAGTTAAGGTATTTAAGGCTAAGGACCTGAGACTTGCTTGATTAGCACCGACACAACACTTGACGTTGACTTGGCATTCATGAACTGAGACTTGACTTAGACTTGAGAGAGTTCAGTTTTGTTTCCGTTAAATGGCTATTAAGGATTTTTCAAAATTAAAATACTGATTCAGGGATTATGCTGTTGATAATAGTTAAAAGAGAACAGCGATATGGTCTGCAGTTCAAAAATCAGTGATATGTGTGGTCTCAACCTTTAAGACTAGGCTGAAAACATATCTGTTTAGTTTAGCTTTTGGTAATTAATATTTTACATTATAGAAAGGTTGTAGGTCCAGGGGTGCACTGGCGTAGGGATTTATAGTGAACTGACATGCTGGGGCTGTCATACCGCTGCTCACGCGATCACTCAGGTTTGTTGACGGTGAGCAGAGGGATGCCAGTGTCTTGGGGAGCTCCCATGTCTGTTTACCTTCTGGCTCCCTCCTTTTAGGTAGGCTGTTCTAGATAGTTCTGCCGAAGTCAATAGCCACACTCTGATATGTCTCATAATCCCCCTGCTGTATAAATCCAAACAGAACTAATTCCATCTTTGTCTTTTTCCGAGTGAGTGATTGCCCATCGGTCCGGTCCAAGGCTTATGGAAGACTGATTACTATTCTCTGCATGATCCCTGGATCAGCTGCCCACCAACAACCAACTACTGTGGCCTGCTCCAGATGCCCTACTCTATTGCCCACATTGGAGTTCATATGGACTTTCTGGCCGTTATCATTGCTACCACTGTCATCATCATTCCTGTTCCACTACTGTCACCATATCAGTTCACCTGAACATTACAACAACATCATATGATTATGATTCATCACACACTTAGAATTAGTAGACTAGAGGAGGATGGGTCCCCCATGTGAGTGTGGTTCCTCCCAAGGCTTCTTCCTCCAGCTCTGAGGGAGTTTTCCCTTGCCACTGTCACCGTTGGCTTGCTCACCGGGGATTACGGATTAATGTTTTGATGTTTATTACTAACCCTGTAAAGCTGCTTTGTGACATCAGTTGTAAAAAGCGCTTTATAAATAAATTTGATTTGATTTGAACATTAGCTTGAAAACTAAGCTAAAATGCCAATGATAGCTTGAAAGCTAATATTAGCAAGAATGCCAAGGATAGTTTGAAAGCTAATGTTAGCTAGAATGGCAATGACAGCTTGAAAGCTAATGTTAGCTAGAATGCCAATGTTAGCTTTAAATCTAATGTTAGCTAGAATGCCAATATTAGCTTTAAAGCTAATGTTAGCTAGAATGCCAATGATAGCTTGAAAGGTAATGTTAGCTGGAATGCCATTGTTAGCTTGAAAGCTAATGTTAGCTAGAATGCCAATGTTAGCTTGAGAGCTAATGTTACCTAGAATGCCAATGTTAACTGGATTGCTAATGTTAGCTACAATGCCAGTGATAGCTTGAAAGCTAATGTTAGCTAGAATGCCAATGTTAGCTTGAAAGCTAATGTTACCTAGATTGCTAATGTTAGCTACAATGCCAACGTTAGCTTGAAAGATAATGTTACCTAGATTGCTAACGTTAACTACAATGGCAATGATAGCTTGAAAGGTAATGCTAGCTAGTACCTTGGTACTTGGATGGGAGACCTCCGAGGAAAAGCTTGTGTGTCTGCTGGAAGTGGTCAACAGGAGGTTCTATCCCTGTGTTCTGTGTGGTTCCCAGTGCAGTGTATAAATGGAGTCATATTTCATTTCTCCCTCCTGATCATCTCCATCTTCGTACACTTGATCTTTCTTCACCTCTCCAACAGCTAATGTGTGCTGTGGACACCAGCTGCAGGGGGGTGCTGACCATTGGTGATGGTTGAGGTGACTCTCTATGTCTGTCCCAAATGCCGAAGAGCTTTGGGTCTTAGCGTTATAGAAAGTAAGTCTTACTTGACCTTACGTGTCTTGAGAAATTCGACTTGATTTGCTTGAGACTTGAAGGTTAAGACCTGAGACCTGCACATGTATGACTTACTCCCACCTCTTTATCCCACTCATACAGTTATGGGTGCGAGTAAAATACAAACAATGCATTGCTAAATTGCCCCAAAAAAGTATTTGACCTCAAGTTTGTACACTCAAAACTTTCCCAAGCAAACATTTCTTATTTAAAGCAAACGGTGGTCCGGTAGTCCTTGGGGGGTCCACAGCGTTTTATCACTCGAGCGGCCATCTGCAGGACTCTGTATCGCTCTCGAAGGTGCCGTCTCTGCACATGATCAGAAGAGATCTCCTCCACACACACAGCAGGGAACCAGCCTCTCTCATCATCCTGAAGCCTCCGGCCCTCCATGTAACCTGGTGTGAAGAGTGGAGCGCGTTACTGAGAGTCTGAGAACTTTCCTCAGTGTGAGAGCTGACGAGATGTAAACAGCCAATCAGAGCAGAGAACATTTTAAATTATTCATAGGCTCACCATATAAGGTAAATCAGCTTGTTTCAGGAAAAGTCATTTAAACATTGTAAAATTCTGAAATATACTAACATTGTGATGTGAAATGTTGTGATTTTGTCAAATAGATTTTTTACGGTCAGAGATTTAAACCATGACAGTATATTAGATTTCATATTCTCTGACATACAGTCTGGTGACCTCATTAGCCTCTAAAATCAGCCATCATAAAGTAATAGCATCAATGTGTTTTGTGTTGTGTTGTGGAAAGCAGGATGTGCGAGTATACCATCAGATGTTTTCTGGATGATGTTGATTATGTCCTCCTTCTGTAGACTGAGCTCTCCTGGCTGCTCAGCACTGTACGCATCAATACAGCGAACCTGAGGGCAGTCTGAGACAAATACAGCACGTCATTTGTGACTGTAGTTTCATATTTCAGATACAGTCAGTGACAAAGCTGATGTCATGTAAAATAGTGACAATACCCCCCTCTAGTGGAAATTACGCAGCATGACAGTACTTAAGATCTCTGAACAAGACAGGCATGAAAGGAAACTTCTCTTTATTTCACACAATTGACCCATTTTCCATGTTAGTTAATACATTTAACATCAATGTCTGGAAAATATATTTTTAAGATTTTTAAAATCGTTTTTAAAACATAAAATCAAATGTGTTTCTGATGTTCTGAGTGAAAAACACTGTTTTGTGCAATTCATCAAACCACAATAACAAATGCTATTTATTTTTGCTTTACTGATTGATTGATTGATTGATTGATTGAAGGATATTGACACCTCATCCATTAGCATTCTCAAATGTGAAATAAGATGAACTTCCCCTGTAAAGCACTCAGGATTTAAAGTAACACAGAAGATAAAAACACTGAGTCTGACATTATAGAACAGAATGGCTGTACAGTGGTAACCCTACTTATGAGTTTAATCCGTGCAGGAGCCGAGCTCGTTAGCTGGTTTGCTCGTTAGCTGGTTTGGTCGATTGCTCGAGCCGAGGACGTGCCTAATTTGAGTATTCATCCCAATGGTGA
>BRDA01009948.1:16836-34120 GCA_036984385.1 Crenuchus spilurus
AGAAGCTCTTTTTATACCCAATCATGTTGTCAATTGACCTAATTAGTGTTAATTGGTCTTCCAGCTGTTCGTTATATGCTCAATTTCCTTTTTCCAGCCACTTATTGCTACTTGTCCCAACTTTTTTGGGATTTGTTGACACTGTGAAATTTTGAAACAACATATTTTTCACTTAAAATGTTACATTTACTCAGATTAAACTTTTGATCTGTCATCTATGTTCTATTACCAATAAAATATTGACATTTGCCATCTCCACATCATTGCATTCAGTTTTTATTCACAATTTGTATAGCGTCCCAACTTTTTTGGAATCCGGTTTGTAGAGTTTCAAGCTTTAACTGCTGTGGTCCTGATCAGGATGTTGTATGTAAGGGTCCACTAATCATTTTCGTCTAAGTTTGATTTCTTTAGAGCCAAATTGGTTATATATATATAGCTTATCAAAATAAGCTTTTCCATCCTTTCATCTGCAATTTAATCTGTAACAAGTTGAATGTCTTGTTAAGTAAAAACTGGCCTGTTTACAATGAAAAAAGCAGCTCCTACTTTATGTGATTTCTGTGTATCTGCGGATCTCCTGTGATCATCATGTTCCTCATGAGGTTTAGACCTGAACCAGTATTGTTCATTCTTTATGGTGCTGATAGTGATTGTGCTTCTTTCTCAATGTGCACAACACAACCACCCACGATTTGTGGGACAGTCTGTTGGCTTAGCAATTCAGTTGCCCTGACACTTTTTCAGTATTAAGTATTCTGTTTTACTGAATTCAAAAAGCGGTGTTAAGACTGCAGGCAAATCATATTTGTTTCTCCAGTCAGGTCTTTTCAGATGACTGTCTGCATTGATTTGCAAGTGATGAGATTTGCTTCCAGTGGCCAGATATCTCCAACCATGGCACAGAGCTATAGACTTCAGGCTTTCACATGTGGATGCAGGGGAGATGGAGGTGCACCATTTCACCCTCCAATCCCTTCAGCAATGTTAGCCATAAAGTTTTGTCTCTCTGCTTGAATCTTTGCACTTTTTTTCATTTTTGATTTGATGTGATGTCTGATTTGAGCCTCTAGAACATCCAGACTGAGATAAATTTGAAATCTGAATGTGATTTCGAATTGATTTGCAAAAATCTGATTTTGTGTATTTTTTGTCTGTCCATGCTATCAAAAATCAGCCTGGACACAGTCTAGATCCGCCAAACATCAGATTTAGGCTGAAGGCCAAAGTCTCACCTGTGTAGTGGAGATATTTTACTAGTTTAATTGTCATTTATCTATTAATATATTTTGATTTATGGCATTTTTAAAAATGATGATTGAAAAATGATGGTACATACATCAAGAAATTAGAATATTGTGAAAGTTTTTGCTCAAAAGGTAAACTGTCATGTATTATATAATCATTGCAAGTAAAGTGACATTTTCAAGCCTTTTTTAATGTTGATTAGTAACTCATGAGCTGGCTAGCTAATGAGTCACAGTGATATGATGGTCAGTAGTAGTGTTGACACTGTGAGCAGTTGCTGGGCATCTCCATAAAGCTTGTGAGCAGATGGAAGCATGAAGTGCTCTAAAATCTGCTGCTAGATGCTGTGCTGACTTTGGACTAAACACAGTGGAGCAACAGCAGCAGATGACATGACACCTCAAAGCATCACAGACTGCAGAAACTGCACACTGGACTTCAGACACTTGGATTGTGTGTCTCTCCACTCTTCCTCCAGACTCTAGCAGCTGATTTACTCATGAAACACTAAAGTGACTTTCATCTGAAAAGAGGACTTTGTACTGAGTAACAGTCCAGTTCTGGTTCTGCTCAGTCCAGGTCAGACACTTGTGATGTTGTCTCTGGTTCAGGAGTGTTGATATTAGTGAATGTGACAGTTGTAGTCTGAGAGATTCACTATTTATACTCTTTATAGTCTTTTACTCACAATCACACATTATCAGTGTCTGAGCTGTAAGTCATACTATAGAATACGGTTAAAATGTCAATTTACATGTAATGAATATAAAATATGACGGGTTACCTTTTTAAAATTAAATTCTGAACAAAATTGAACTTTTTCATGATATTAACTTTTTGATGTATAGCTTAATATTAGGACATAATAAAAATGTTAGAACACTTGACCTTTGTTTCTTTTGCTTTTCAGACTATATTTGGTGAAAATGTGCATCTTCTCTGCTACTGCAGCAGACATATTTACTGATTGGCTGCAATTTCTTTTGTTTTTTCACCTTATTTTTCTCCATATTACTTGGATTAAACAGGAAATAAACAGTCATGGGACCATGCACTTCCACCATAATGAAGCTTTAGATAATTTCCATTTGCAGTATGCACACTAGCAACAGACCCTCCACCTGGTCTATAGTGAGTCTGAATTAATGGACAAAATTGACATAACATCCTTTTGGTAAAGCTTGTCTTAAAGAAGCAAAACAGATGAATAGATGCTCTGATTGTCAGCAAACTACAGTGGACTGAAATTGAGGTACGCTGGACAATAGAGAGAGCTATCATTTAGAAAAGGCTGAATGATATGTTTTGACAGAATTGCTAACCTCTGCTGTTATTCTCATCTTTCAGAAATGATACTCTTACTACACTGTGCTCTGTGCAATCATAAGGTTTGTCAGACCTCAAAAAATAGAAAATTGTTCTTATTTTTCTTTCCAGTGTGACCCTGCCTTACTTCCTGAGCCTAATCATGTAATGCTGAACCACCTCTACGCTCTGTCCATCAAGGTAAGAAGCAGGTCTGAAACTGCTGTTGGAGTTAAACTAGATGGTAGAATGGGTGCCATTTCAATCTCACCTAAACTTCATGATTTTAACACAACCATCTGTTCAGGAAACGGGAACCTTTTCTATTACAGTTTGTGATTTTTAGACCATTTTCACAGGTTACAGAATATTTTGTGTTTGATTAGTGTTGACATGCAGGACTTAAATAAGGGTTTTGATAGAAACGCAAAACAAATGTCTTAATTTTGTAGAAAAAAAAGAATTTCATTGCCTTTCTCCACAATTATATTTATGTATAGGCTATTTTAGAGTTGGAGTTTTCCAAACTCCGGAGCACTTGCTTAGCAAGTTTGTATATTTGGTCAAGTGTGAAAGAACTCTGGTCCTCCTGAAATCAGTGGTCTGGAGTTTGCTTAAAGTGACCTTAGTGTATGTTGTGATGTGACTGCTTTCACTAACTGTGTCACTCCCTTATCAAGTTTGTACACGGCAGGAAATTATTGTTTTTGTTAGCAGAACTGTAGATATGAAGCATAGAAGACCTTCAAGTAGAGCTGAACAATTTGGGGGAAAATAAGCTCCCTTGACAGCTCTTGTATAACTAGTAGAAACTTCATGTTAGTATAGATGCATCAAGCTACAAATACTTGTGGGGTGTGAAGCAGCATTTATAGATTTACGGATAATAGGTTAAACAGCACAAATCTACAGGAAAGTCTACAGGAAATTGTCAAAATTGTGTCCGACAGCACACATGGTTGAAGGTCTTTTGTGTGCCACATATGTTGATGGTATGCAGTTCCATGTGGACGGTTCTTTCAGAAATTAGTTGTGAAGGACCTGAGTTGACCTGACATTTACACATTTGAACGAGACATTCACTACATTACCACCTCTTCCCAGCTATGAATCCTGTCGCACACCCCGCAGGTATTTATAGCCTGATCATCTTTGTGCAGCATCAGTTGCAGGAGCCTGAAATGACTACCACCTTAAACATGTAAGGTGACTAATTTTGTGTGTGGGGAGCTTATAAAAAATTTTTGGGACTGATATCACGACTGCATTTAAGATGTAGTATTTCTGTTTTGAAGGATCAGGCTTAATTCTTTTGCCAAGAAGATCAAAATATTCACTTTTTTGACCTCTGAATGTAAGTGAGCTAGATTGCCAATACGTTGTGGATGTGATGTCACAGCACATGGAAGTTTGATGTCCCTGATTTGGCACAAATTGTCTGTAGGAAGCTCACAAGCTCTGTTTGAAGTTGTAAATATAGAAATATAACCTAAGACAATTTTTAATCATGTAGGCTACAATAAAAATGCAGCTTGTGATTTAAAAATGAACCTTCTTAAATTGTGATTTGTCACAAAGAGGAGTAATCTTTCAGCCCTGCCTTCAAGCACAAAAGAAGACAATTCTCAGGTTTATTGGCCTAAAATGATGAGCTTCATCTCAAAGGTGTCATGGTAATGTAAAAACTGCCAGCAGTATTGATTGATTCACAATTCATTGATTCACTGTAGCCAAAAGGTTCTGTCCTTCACAGCTTTGTTCATCCAAGTATAAAGTATAAAAAAGCAGTAAATAGATGAACCTAGTCATTATTACAAGCCCAAAATCAGTCCTGGGTGTGTTTTTGGGACAAGTACAAGATAAATTAAATCTTACCTTAAAATAACTGCCACCATGAGCGTGTTATGAAACGAATTTGTCCCTTAAATGATGGTGTTGTGTCAACCTTTTGTCAGGGATCGATGAAAGTTATCAAATATCCAGTGGATGAAGGTCCTTTTCTCTGGTTCCCTGTTAGCAACATAGGTCTGCTTGGGCATTATTTGAAAGTGGAATCCATCTTCTCTTATCATCTGCTGGCATGAACTTGTTCAGCCTTTTCACTGCGATTGACAGGATTACAATTTTCCAGAGGCACAACCAGTGAAGGAGCCATGTTGGGTATAAATTAAAGGCCATGTCCTTAATTAGTTCAAGTATGTGCTGAGTTTTTTTAATATGAGGACTAGAAAGGCATATTGGATCATTTTCCTCAATAAATAAATGAGCAAGTCTAATATTTGTGTGTCATTTGTTTAACTGGGTTCTCTTGATCTACTTTTAGGACTTGTGTGAACATCTGATGATGTTTTAGGTCAAATTTATACAGAAATATAGAAAATTCTAAAGGGTTCACAAATTTTCAAGCAGAACTCTCGAACTCATTTTTTGTGAGTAGTGTATGTTGTTTAGTATTAAAACTTTTACAGTCTCTGGTTTTAATGGATAAAAAGAGTTACAAATGCCATCTTTCACATTATATATGAAATGACAAAAAATGTCTTGGTTTGTATATTATACAAAACTGGTTGATGAATGACTGCTGTGTTGTTTTGATTGCTTCTGGTTTCTTCACTCACAATGCTGGTAAACAAAACATTACACATTTACAGGTACATCTGTGAACAACCAGTCATTGGCCATTTTGCCCTCTACATATTGGCATTAATTATTGAAAAACTTGGTATTGTTTATAACTAATCATTAGAATTAATACAAATAAGTAATAAGTGTGTTGTTTTGAAAGTAGTAGTTGAGCTTTGTTTGAAGAACAGTTCCAGATGTTCTCATTGATGCTCCTCAGCCATAATATGGATTTGTTAAGTAAATTATAATTAAGTAAATTATTAATAAGTGAATTATTCCCCAGCCCAATGTCTGCCAGACACCTGTTGTACACAACATTTAAGTCAAAATAAAAAAAGGTAAATAAAATAACAGTTTACTTCTCTGAAATCTTCTTTTAGTCTGACAGTACTTTTAAAGTAGCCCAAAACCTTGCACCATGCAACTTCTTTCTCAATCTAGGTCAATTTGACAAGAAAACAGAATACCTGGCAACCCTGAGGTGTAGTGTATTTTATATTTATTTACATATGTACTTACATACTGGTTAAATGATGAATATGGTGGTGTGAACACTAGAACCAGAAATAAAATATAATTATGCATCAATTGTCTCGCTTGGTCTGGACCAGGGAGCCGAGTTACAAGAAAACATGATCTAAGCAGGCTTTCCTTTCTTTTCCTTTCACAGGATGGCGTCATGGTTCTTAGTGCCACACATCGTTATAAGAAGAAATATGTCACCACCCTGCTGTACAAGCCAATCTGACCAACACCAGCTCAAACTATACTGCACCTGACATGTTTGTGTTCATTCCACTTCTGAGAGCTGCTGTCTAGTGTAGTTGTGTTCCTGCATTTTATTTTTAATTTATTATATCTACATTGGGTTGGTACTAAATGCTATGCATTTGGGTGTCACCAAGTGAATACTGACATAAATAACAGCCTTACAAAAGTAAACCCCACCCAGCCAGAAGTGCTCAGGTTGGGATTATTTAACCCTCTGGAGTCGGCGTGGCATGTTAACAAAATTCTACATAAACACTTATATAACTCCGTGATTTTATATAGAAACAAAACAAAACATACCCTGCAAACCTTAAAGGGTTTATTTCTCATATATATATATATATATATATATATATATATATAGCTTGAATCTAAATATATTTTTTGATTGTGAGAGGAGCTTAAATAAGCACAGGCACATCCGTGACAGCAAGGCAGACAAGCTGTGCATATTTTCCCCCCAAAAGACATGTTCTCTCATTCATTTGATAATGACATGGTAATTCCAGACATGCCATTGCTGGTGGGTTCTAATGGCCTGTAATCTGTGGAATGTTGACAAACAAAAGTCTCTCGGGTGATGAGAAGCTGAACTCTCCTTTTAGATTTAATGGCTAAGGAAAACAGAGTGTCACCTCACATTTATTAATCTTTACAAATAAAACCACATACAGTTTCTAAAAACTGTAATGACCAGTGTGTAGCCAACACCTCTGTTTATTCAGTTCTGAGCTCAAAAGTTCCCTCAGACTCTAAGGGGTTAATGTCTCATTGCAGTGTCAGGTGACCAATGGAGACAGGCACTGGACTCCACTCCTTAACTACAGAGGGTTAAATGAGATCGGGGCTGAAGTGAGAAAGGAAGTTCAAGTGGTATTTGAGAATTTTATTTGATATAGTGCATTCACCAGCTATTTATAGCTACCCATGTTTGAAGATTTTTTTATGTGATTGTTTTACATGCATGTTTGGTTGACTTTCTAAATGCAAATAAGTTAACACATCCTCTGCATAGATCAGGAGTGTAAGAAAATATGAGTATCTCAATATTACGTTTTATTGATTATCAAAAGCACAGTATGGATTTTTAATGAATAGTTTACATGCATAGAATGCTGGTTCATTGTGTGTTATGTTTAAACTTCTGACCACTAGATGGCAGCGTTATAATCTTCAGCTATTAGGCTCTTCAAGTCCAAGAAAAACAAGTAACACCATGTTAGTATTAACAAACCTTGCTGACTTGTAATGTTACCATCACAAAAAATGCAACATATCATTTGCTTACAGTATCACAATATACAAGGTGTCCCATTTGCTTGTTTAGTCAAACAATCATGAATATCTTTAATATTAATGAAGATCAAATTTCATCACCAGATCTTCATTAATATTAATTTTATTTGTGATTGTTTGCGTAAAGGAGCAACTGGGAAACCCTCATTCTTACATCTGTGTCATGATGCATATCATATTGCCAGACTGTTACCAGAAACACAGTATATATAATGGCTGGCCACTTCATTAGGTACACATGCCACCATAATATGTAGTTTTACCAAGCTTGTTTAACATGCATTTATGACTGTGTATATATTTAAATAAATCAGAGTATTTAAGTCTAATTTTAGTGTTTCATGTAGCTTGTTTGTATTCAGAGAGTGGACCAAGGTTAGAACTATAGAAAAAACCCAACACTGGGTTGAGCTGAGTGCTGTATATGACATACATAAAGCCAGAGTGTTTCCAGTGCCAGTTTCTCACCCTAACTTAAAGGCATGATTTTTATTTTTGTATGTTTCTGTTCATATTTCTGGCCAGTCATTCTCAGCAGATTGTTTAATACTTTATTTGGTGCAAGATTAGAGCAGTAAATATGTTTAAATGTACAATGCTGAATGTAAAAGAATGGAAGTCAGTTGTAAATAAAGTGTCTATTTTTAGCACCCTTATTCACTGTTTCCTCTGTTTGTTCTGTAGGTTGAAAAGGTCACTGACCATGGACAGGTAATGATAGTGCAGTCTATTTGCTGAGTGGCGGTTTTTCCATACAGAATTTTGAAGATGTTGTAGTATCATTGCATGGCTTTCTGAACGCCTTGAAGCACAATGATATCAATTTTTAGGCTTTTTTCACTCTTCCAGCCAAACTTTTATAGAAGGTGGGTATTATTAGTATCTGAGTGGATGGTGTGAGGATCACAGCACTACACACTTCTGTTTCTGTTGCTTAGAAAAAACCGAAATGTTGTAGAATTATACACAGTGCAGAATATGAGCTTAAAAGCGCATGTAAATTCAGGCTTTTATGGGGAGAGATAAGGCAATGCCTGTCAGAACGTGAGAGTTTCCAGGCACAGATCCACGTGTGCACCGAAATTTACCTGCAGCTCTCTTAAGTTATCTCTGCAAGTTAAACATTTCAAGGCTGTGTTGAGGCTACATAAGGAAAGCTGAGTGAGGGATGAGTTTAAGTCTGATCTCTCCACTAGACACCATGAAGACTGTCCACACTGTGCTCCTGCTGGCTTTTGGCCTCGTCGTGAGTAAGTGCCTGTCTTTTAGTGTACTAACAGTATATATATATATATATATTTGCAGCAGAATGTCTATTTGCTGAAAATAAAACAGATTATAGGAATACATTTATTTATTTACTTATTATTTTGTTCCAAAATGTCAGTAAAGGATGTCTAAGTGTAAAATGTGAAAAAAAATATGCAAATTTGACCAAAAATGTCCACAAGATGATATAATATGCACACTTTTTTGCACAATAGGTCCCTTTGGATGTAATTTACAGCTTTAATACTAGTGAATGTTGATGACTGCAGTGTGTAACTAACTCATAAGGTTCCCTTAGTGAATTGTCTGTATGTGTGTGTGCTTCAGCTCAGGCTCTTGACTACAGGGCTCTGTGGCAGTTCAGAGGTATGATCCTCTGCACCATTCCTGAAAGCTGGCCAGCCCTGGACTACAGTGACTACGGCTGCTACTGCGGCAAGGGCGGCTCTGGCACTCCTGTTGATGATCTGGACAGGTTGGAGATACAAGCTTAACCTTTGAACTCACGTGCATTAGTTTGTGTAGAAGTTTGTGAAAGTTCTGTCCAATTCCTGCAGATGCTGTGAGGTTCATGACCACTGCTACAGCGCTGCCATGCAGCATGATGCATGCTGGCCAATCCTGGACAATCCTTACACTGAAATTTACGCTTATTCGTGTGACAAGCCCAACAAGAAGATCACTTGCAAGAGTATGTGAAAACACAGAGCGTTAGGCTTTGTTATGAAGGTTTGTAGGTGGGGTTGTTCTTTATTAAATGTCCTTTTATCTCTTTCACAGGCAACAATAATGAGTGTGAGATGTTCATCTGTGAATGTGACAGGGTGGCTGCTGAATGCTTTGCTGTTTCAGATTACAACGAAGAGCATAAGCACCTACCCAGCGATCGCTGCAAGTAAACCACACACATCTCCAGTCTAGATCTTTTTTGGATTAAGCAATAAACTCAGCACAAATAAGCAGCTCTCTGATGCATCTTCTGCTCTCTTACTCTTCATAGGATAAGAATCATTACCTTTGGACACTCATACAGTTGTATATCAAACGTGTTGATTCAAGTTTCAAGTGTCTAACTTCAGAAAATGTGTGAAGTACTTCTGCAATCATATTGAGTAGTGGCGTCTCTAGAATAGAAAGCCAGGTGAGGCACAATTAAATTCTGTGGGCATCCTCCCACTCATCAGTGAAACTACACACAAACCTACTTGCTCAATTAATTCAACCACAAATGCACCTCATCAATGAAATTCCAAAAAGCATAATCCGGTGTTGTGCCGAATTTGGCACCTCTGCTGTGAGATGCATCCCCTGTAGGTAACCAGTGGTAATTCTGTTAACTTTACTTTGTTTTTTTGAGCAAAGGAACTTAAATACAATCCACTCCATTCATGAATAAAGGAAATAAAGCTTTTACTGAGGTAAGATGTCTGTCTGTGTGTATCTAACTGTTAACTTTGATTAAATTGTTAACGTGATTCATTATATTGCCTCGCTAGCAGCAGCAAACAGTTACTGTGATGTTTTTGAGTGACTGCGTAGCAATGCTGATACCGTAAACAATATTCACATAAGCTCATGTAGGCAAATCTTTAATTTTTTATTGGCTGCTCCCAGCATGAAGCCAGCATAAACATGTCCCACAGCTCATTATTGAAAGCGTGTTGCACATATTTTCTACTGCTCACTTGCTTAAACGAATACTGACACGCCGGCCCCATACTCACTAAATAAATGAAGACTGCTGAAAGTACTGACCTTACCCAACACGTGCAGGAATATTTTAAATATGCTGGAAACTACTGCCATTTTTATAAGTCAAATACACAACAATGATAGAAAATATTTAAATAAAATAAATGTAAACAAAATTATGTCACACCCTGTTCCACACCGAGTCCAACCAGTAGACAGTATATCATGTACATTTTCTCTAGGCCATATCAAAACCCAGTACGCAAGTGAGTGTTATAATGGGGCCCACAGTGGTACAGCCAGAAGTGCTCAGTGTGGGACTGTTTCACTTATTTAAATAAGATCTAAATACTTTGTGAGAAAGGGGGAACAAATGAAATGAAGATATCAATGTCTAAAGAAAAACCAATTTAATTTTTTTTAAAATAACCACATTTATTCAAGTTTCAAGGGTTTAATGTCTGAGAAAGTGTGAATTCTGGGAAATCAATGTTCATTTTTTTTCAATAATATTGCAGTTTCCATTTTTAAGACATAATTCCAACAGAAACTGAACAATATGAAGGCTGAGTTTTGTAGAATAGAGTATATGGTTTCCAGAATCTTAAAGAGATGAAAGACAATGTGTCACATACAACCCCATATCAGAAAAAGTTGGGACAGAATAGGAAATGAAAAAAGTGTTTGTTACATTTACTTTGACTTTTATTTCATTTCAGACAATATGAACACAAGATATTTCATGTTTTGTCTGCTTAGCTTAATTTCATTTGTTAAAATACATCTATTCCTGCATTTGAGATCTGCAACACATTCCACCAAAGATGGGAGGAGAACAATTAATGGCTAGTAATGAGCCAAAAAACTAAATAATGAATTGATGTCAACTGGTGATTGTAATCATGATTTGGTACAAAATCTGTATCCACGAAAGACGGAGTCTGAGGAGGAAAGATGGTCAAAGGATCTGTTTGTAAACAAATGTGTGAAATAACTATTGAGATGTTTAAATACAAAGTTCCTCAAAGAAAGGTTAGGAAGGATTTGCACATTGATTTGTCTACAGTGTAAAATATCAGTTAACGATTTAATTAAGGAATCTGGAGGAATTTCAGTGTGTAAAGGGCAAAAGGTCAAGCCTAAGCTCGTGATCTCACATCCCTCAGACAGCACTGAATATATGGCTGCACAATCTTACTTTACACTGCAGGTCATCTGGATAGTTGTAGAAAGGTCCATCATATTTAGATATTTTTACACATAAACATAACGATGTGGACATTGTAATCCAAATGTTGCTACTTAAAACTGTGAGGATAACATTGCTAACAAACACAGGAACTTCATAGTCACCTAAAATTGGCAACTTCTCTCAAACTGTATCCTGATCCACAGTTAAATGTGGAGGTCAAATTCCTTTGTGTGCAAATCACATTGACAAAAAAGAGCAACACATGATTTCTAACACTTCACCACTATGTGGCAGTAGATAAAAACTCAGCTCTTCACCATAAAACTGAACTGATTACTCTGGGAAGCAGCTTTGTAGACAGGTTGTGAGCAGTGCTGTCAGGGCTGGGCAGCCTCTGTCATGGAGGCCAGCTGGCTTGATTTGGGGGTGGCAACTATGATGCAGTGCTTAAACATAAATTATTATATTGCTTATAAAATAATACATTGCTTACAGATAATTAATAAATATTAATCATGAATAAAATATTAATAAATTTACTAATATGAATAAACTGTTAAAAGCATCTGGCATACAACTAACACCCAATTCTGTGTTTCACCTTGTTAGACAATTTCATTCCAACTCATTACCACCAATTTTATACTTATTTTTGGACTGTATGACCTCATTTACATAAATTTATAATTTATAATTATAAAAAAATTTTTTGTAAAAATAAGCAGAAATTCAGAATTATTTTGACAATAATTAAACTTAGAGGCATGTAAATGGATGGCTTATCACAGACTGGTAGACACAAACACAGACAAAAATTCAAATGTTAATGTTTTAATATGAAACCTCTGATATTAAAATACCTCTAGCTGACATCACAAAGACAGAACAAATATCCAACATATTAACAACTTACAGTGGCAGGTATATATGGACTGCTGGCCAACTTGCAAAATGCTGGTTTACAAGTCCAGATGCTGTTAGATGAAGTGACAGGAAGGACGGCCAATCACACGTGAGCAAGAAACGGCAGAGCCAATCAATGAGCTTGTGGGAGGTCTAAAGGGAAAAAAGGATTCAGATTGAGCGCCCATTTTCCGCTTGGGCCCTAGTACTCGCCTATTCTCCATTTAATATAGATAACATTGTATTTGGACAGAAAAATCTGCAGGGGACCAAAACTACCTTTTGAAAAAGTGCAGAAAAAGTCCCCCCCCTTACCCCCAAATTACCTTCTTAAGGACAAACTTGAGGAACCACTGATTGAGCCTTGTGCTTCTAACATTAGTGGGCTGCCATGCATTTCTGATATAGAAAGATGTTTGAGAAGATGTAGGCACTGGACTGGACATTACTTACTGGGATGAACTGGTTGAAGTTTTATCAGTGGTTCTCACATGTTGAGAAGGTGGTCAGGACTTTGTGCCATGAGAACTACCCTTTCTGTCTCTTGGCTGATGGCTGCAGAGGCAACATATCCAGAAAAAAACTTGGCTAAGGGATTAAAAATGGTTCTCTGCACCACTTAACTCTGAAGGGCCAAGCATTCTGGAGCATAGTGGGGGAAACAACTGGAGATGACTGTAGGATGGATGCCACTCAAGGCTATAGTTGAGGTAGGAATACTTTGGCTTTGAGATACAAATTCAGACCTGCTTTAGCTTTCGAATGTACAATAGATGTTGAAGAATAATTGATTATGCCTGTTTAAACTCTGAATGAACTCTCTGGGGACAAGATGCATGATGGTTTGCAAAATCTTTCATTTTTAGCAAACTCCTTCTCACATATTTTAGCACACAAGTCATGATCTATTAAAGACTTTGCTTTAAGCATTATAGTTGCACGGTAGCCTCTTTAGAGGCCTCCCAAACAAGCCCTTTATTTTGCCACCTGACAGCCAGTAATTCCATGTGCAACAAAACACTTGGTAAACAAAAACAGCTGTCGGAAGGTTAGGAACCACATCTATTTCTGTCGCATGAATAACTCTTCAATGTTAGCATAAACAAATTATATTTTTTATCCACCTGAAAAGGAGATTCATACAAGAAAAATCTAATACCATTTAGCACCAGAGATAGGCTTAGTTACAGAGGAAGAAGTATATTTACTCACTAATGGGAACCTGGTCTTCAGATCAGGAAATACTTTGTGGACTGAGCCACATGACTTTGAGAAACCAAGGCAGACTCGCTTGAAATCTTGTTTTGGGACACGAGTTGGTTTCTTGGCTGGGTAAATAACCCTGGGACATAACTGAAAAGTGTACTTTGATTGAGATTTAGAAGGAGCTGGAACACTTCAAGAGGGACACCAGCTAGAAGGTAGTTGGCTTAGCTCCATTGCTACCTTGATTCAGAGATGTGGCAGGATATTGATTTGCTAAACTCCCAGATGCTTGAGGCATGAGCTTGTTTGACTGATTTGTGGTATAAAGATGAAAGATGAGAACTTCTGAGAGCAAAGCACCATAGCTGATCTGAGATGGGCGTCACGCTCCATTTCTGAACTCTGGGATGGGACTAGGGGGCACATCTTAATTTGTGGTCCACACTGCTATTTGAACTAAACTAAAATGGCTTTGATTGGAAGGGTCTCGATGATGCATACACTGAGGAATGTATTTCCTCTAGATATTTATCACAGGTTCATTGGTGCCAGACCATGTCTGAGTAGATGTAGAGGTGAATACGTGGATGTTATTCACAATACTCAAGTTTTTTTCTTGAGTTATTAGTGAATATCTACATTTAAATGATTTTAATAACAGTTGCAGTAGGACTGACTAGTAATTGAGTAATGTGCCATTTCAGTAGTTACTCTTCAATGTGTCCTGCTTTGGTTTACACAGAATGTAAACAAGTCAACTCACATTTTTAATTGTAATAGTAAATGTACAAGAAAACCTCTGATTAGTCTTTTTACTCTTACTTGATTAATTTTATTTATGGTCATATCAGAATAGTATCACCACCTCCTTCTACACTTATTGTCTATTATATCAGCTCCACTGATCATACAGGAGCACTTTGTAGTTTTACACTTACAGACTGTAGTTCATCTGTTTCTCTGTAGACTTTATGAACCTCCTTTCAC
Organism: Crenuchus spilurus; assembly: GCA_036984385.1. NCBI lineage: Eukaryota > Metazoa > Chordata > Actinopteri > Characiformes > Crenuchidae > Crenuchus > Crenuchus spilurus. The sequence continues at coordinate 31,331 of BRDA01009948.1, forward strand.
CTGTTCTTCAGTGATCAGGACCCCACAGAGCAGATATTATTTTGGTGGTGAATCATTTTGAGCATTGCAGTGACAAAGATGCGGTGGTAGTGTGTTAGTATGTGTTGTGCTGGTAAGAGCGTTACAAAGTGCACCTACATGGTCAGAGAAGCTAAAGTGGACAATACAAGCAAGTGTAGATACAAGCAGGTGATCCTAATTTAACCCTTTCAGACCCAAATTATGTTCCAGTAATGAAAAAAATATATAGGAATGCAGTTTTCTGTCTGTAATGAACTCTAAAACAAGTCAAAATAAAAAAAAAATCAAATATAATACTTTTAATGTCATTTTTTAAAATGTCCACTGCAGTGGACGGTAGGTCTTAACAGTTGTAAAGCAATGTTATATAATCTGAATAGTTTTATGGTTTGTTTGTATATCCTTTTTGATCATAAACCTGGTCTATAAACTGAAACTGCTAGGCATGAACTAAAACTGCTATCCAAATTTTGAGAACATCTCTCATTATGAAAAATAATATATAACATGAAACAAGGCAAAATTAGTCAAAATTATGGTTGCATTTATAAAAATAGTATTTCATATATACTATTATATATACTACAAATATTAGCAAAAATAGCTATAGGTTCATATTTTTATTTTTATAGACAACAATGGGAGTATTGGAGTAACAATATTTAACAGACAGCTACGCTCACCTACTCGTGAGAGTCTTGCACTCTCTGCATCTTCATCATCACCATCATCATCACTAATAAAGGTTTCAATTTCTGATATGTTTCCGGTGCCAATTAACTGAATCATTTCAAGTGCTGTGTACTTTGTAGAATAAATATTTTTAATCTTATTTTACACTGTATTTAACAGATTATTTGTCTGTATACACTGCAATTACATAGTAGAGCTTTAACAGCAGCACTAAAAAAACATGCCATTAAGACCCACTGTCCACTGCAATGGACAACAAGATTTTAAAAAGTCCTGTGTTTAACTTTCTGATTTTACAACTGATATTGAACTTTTTATTTCACAAACCATCCCTTAAGAGTACAATTAACTCATAACATGAAGTAAAAAAGTATTCAAAAATAGATAAAAATTAGTTAAAATGAACCCTTACTCTTCCTCCTTGGCTCGAGTGCTGCCGTTGCTAACTTCAGTGTGCTTTTTTTGTTCCCAAAGCAGTGGGCGGGGCTAAGCTGCTATTTGATTGGTTGGTAAATGTCTGTTCTGATGAACAACTGATCTCAATTGGTCTTTTGTGCAACAAAACATAAAAAAGGAAGAAAACATGTGATGTCCATTGCAATGGACGCAGGGTCTGAAAGGGTTAAGCTAGAGTATCAGTATCTTGAATATTTTCATGACTGTTTACACTTCTGAGTAATGGTGTAAAATGCTGGATTCCTGTTCTGTCAAAGCTAAAGCTGTTTCTGAGATGGGGATAATGCTGGTCTACTGAGATATTCATCTCTGCTTTGCTGGTCAGCGAGCTTCAGGACATTGTGACAGCTTTCAGATGTTGTCCATCTTCTGCAGTGTTGATGCAGCATTGTGATGAGGTCCTGTGCTTGCTGGGGTGAACTGCTGTAGTGTGAGATGCTGATTTGATGTAGGTCTTCATGTAAAAAGTGAGGCTCAGTGAAGCTATGGCTGCATCCAGAAACTGCAGACACACACACATACACACGGACACAATCACACAGATGTACACACACATACACAGACAGACAGATGCACATGGATGTACTGACACATACAGAGACATGCATTCATAGATATGCACTCAAATATGCACAAACATGCAGAGATACACACAGACAACCTCACACTCTCAAACCAATACACACTCATACACACAGACAAAGACACAATCACACAGATGTGTACACACACAGATGTACTGACACCCCTCATACACACACCTTCATATATGGACACAGATACACACACACAATGAATAGATGTCCCTTCACCGTCTCTCCAGTTTCTACTAAAGACGTTGTGTCATTAAAGCCCTGATGTCATATTTGCAGTGTTGCTGTGTTTGGTGATTACTCACACCTGCACCTGCCTGTTCCTGTTCACAGTGTTCTGTATGAATACCTGAGATGTTATCAGATAGGATTGCTCCTGGAATGTGCTGTTAGTCATGAGAAATGGCTGAAACACTGCTTAATCATACACCAGACAAAGAGTCATTCTCCTTTTACCGGATTCATGATCTAACAGCTGGTTTTCTAGACTCGGATTAAGCCTAAGTCTAGACTAAAATGGATTTTAATGGTGAATCACTGCTGGCATTGAGGTTCAGTCTCACAGTAATCCAGATCCTGGAACGGAGCCTGTTAATATGGTTTAGATGCATTTATCTGATACATGCCAAGAAGCTGGTCATACTAGTGATGAATACAATCAGATGTATTTGCCAAGTGTGGTGATACACACAAGGGATTTGCTCTAACAGTTGTTATCTCTCCTAGTGTTGTATAAAAAAGTAAATGTACAAGTCATCTACATATAATTACAAACAATAAACAAAGAAAACACATTATACACGACAACAAGAGACATAAAAGAAACAAATAACAAACATTAATATACATCTACTGAACATGTAAATGAAAAAATATGTTGTGATCCTCTCTATTGTTGACAATCTCGTTTAGGGAACACACATAGTGGTGTGAACCGTTTATGTAGACTAACATAAGTAGTGATCATACTGGTCGAAGAACCGTACATAGTCTATTTACGTAGATTTGGTATAATTGTCCGAGGCAA
>BRDA01009951.1:0-30996 GCA_036984385.1 Crenuchus spilurus
CCTCTCCTCTCTCACTCCTCTCTCTTCTCTCACTCCTCTCACTCCTCTCTCTCTCTCCCTCTCTCACTCCTCTCACTCCTCTCTTTCTTCTCACTCCTCTCACTCCTCTCTCTCCTCTCTCTCTCTCACTCCTCTCTATCTCTCCCTCTCTCACTCCTCTCTCTCTCTCTCCCTCTCTCACTCCTCTCTCTCTCCTCTCTCTCACTCCTCTCTCACTCCTCTCTCTCTCCTCTCTCTCCCTCCTCTCTCTCTACATTTCTCTTTACCCCCTCTTTTCTCTCTTTCTCTCCTTTTATCTCTCCCCCTCCTCTCTCCTCTTTTCTCTTTCCTCCTCTCTCCCTTTCTCTTTCTCTCTCTCTCTCTCCTCCTCCTCCTCCTCCTGTCTCTCCCTTTCTGTTTCTTCCTCTCTCCCCTCCTCTCACTTCTGTCCCCTCATCTCTCTACCTTTCTCTCTTTCTCTGTATCTCTCACACATACTCATTTTTCTCTCTCCCTTATTCTCTCATGTTTTTCTTCTTATTCTCCCTCACTCTCTCTCTCCTTCATTTTTCTTTATCCCTTATTCTCTCTCTCCCTTTCATTTTTATCTCCCTCCATTCTTTCTTGCTCCCTTTGCCTTCTGTCTTTTGTCTCTGTCTTTAACTCTCACACTCTTATTCTCCTTTTTTTATCTTTCTCCCCTTCTCATCTTTCCATCCCTTTTCTTCTGCTCTTCCAATCGTCTCTCTCATTCTTTTTACATTTTTTCCACTTCCCTTTTTTCTCTCTCTTTCCCACGCTCTCCCTCTCTTTTTTTTCTTTCCCACCCTTTCTGTGTCTCCCTCCCCATAACAGGAACTCTCTCCACCACTGGTCACTCCACCAACTATGTGATTGCAGTGGAGCTGCCCACAGACCGAAACCTGCGGCACTGGATCAAGCGAGGGGTGGCACTAATATGTGCACTGGATTACTGAACACACACACACACATCTACGGTCGTTCTCACACAGACACAATATTTAAAGGACTGCTGATGGATTATTTTGGCAGGAATGCACATTAAAAGCTAAAATCTTTGCTATTTAAAACATGTCAGACTCAGACTCTTTATTAACACAGTGGGGGGGTTTCCCACTTTTAATCAGCCGTCCTCTGTCAGTGCACTTTCCCAGTAAAGTGTTCATGTCCTGATGTGTCTATCAAAGAGGAAATGTCTCTCATTGTCATTTTTTGGATATATGATGGTACAAATACACTGTGGACAAAAGTTTTGTGACACCGATTCATTCATTTTCTTCTTCAATCTAAAGAGAGTTGTCTTGGAGTCTTTACTGTCTAGTTAAAACTTTCTACTAGATTTTGGAGCATTGCTGTGAGGATTTTATTGTACTCAGCCATAGGAGCTGTCAGGATGTTGGATGATCACCATCAACACCTCATCCCAAAAGTATTTTTTGGAGAAGAGAATACAGTTCCAGTGCTCCACAGCTCAATGCTGTACCCCTGTAGCCCACCTGGCGTTAGACATGGTGCCAGTAGGTTCATGTTTAGTCCTATTGTATTGGCAGTACTTCTCTACAAGGACTAGACAAGCTGTGTGTACATCTGCGTCAACTTAAAGTAACTCGGTACATTCATTTAGAAAGGGTGTCCACAAACATTTGGACATAGTAACAGCTAATAGTAAAAGTTCTTTAAAGAGTTCATTGATGGATCTATATGTGTAACTGCTTGTTCCATATCATTATAACCAGTATTAACTGGAACAAAGGAGTTATAACAGCCCGCAGAGAAAGTTGTTCTCACTTCTGTTTTTATGGGGAGTTTCGTGTGTACTGTCCCTTTAAGAGTCTCTGAGGACTGTAAGGGCAGTGACGCAAGAGCACGTGTTTTCCACACCCGTATTGCGACAAAGTCCCGCCCACCTCCGCTCTGATTGGCTAATGAAAAAAATCAGATTCATACTGTTTTAACAGTTTTGCAGTTATTTGACTTTTTATATTTTATTTAAACCACCTTGTGTTTGACCGCAGAGGTGCACTTTGAAGTCCATAGTTAGATCACCCTGTTCAATAGGCAGGACCACCACAGTACTGCACTTACTGTCCACTCATACACACCACCTTGTAGATGTAAAGTTTGTGTTGATCCTATTGTCCTTCATTGGCTCACGGGTTACTGTTGGTAGACACACTAACACACCACCACCACGTCAGTGTCACTACAGTGCTGAGAATGCGTTAAGAGTGTACAGAGTAATAGAACAGGCCAGTTGTAGAACTACACAGTGCACCCGCGTGGTCAGTGGCGCTGTACCGCGTGCAAGTCGAGCTACTAGCCAATCGCAGCGCAGGCAGGATGCGTCTGTCCAATCGCCGCGCGGAGGAGGCGTGGCCGGTCGGAATGCGGGTGGGGAAGGAATCTCTAACGCACCAGTATTCAGAGGGCAAAAGATGAGTGTGACGGGAACCGTGCGCTGCTCTCTGAAGAAGTCTGACTTTTTCCACCGGAATATATCACAGCAGAGAGACCGTTTAAGAGCAGCAGCTGCAGGAGATCTGAACTGACTGTGAAGTTACTTTTAACTTGTGAAAGACTTGTTTTAAAGGTTAATACGATGCTCCAGAATGGGAAGGACAAAGAGGAGAAGACCGAGACGGACGAAGCGCAGCCAGAGGCGCCGAGCGCAAACGGAGCGGAGCCACCGGCCACGGACAGCGGCTCCACACACTTCCCCATGCCCGTGCCAGGATACCCCAAACTGGAGATCAAGCGCAACGCCGTGACAGACGAATACAAGGTGTCCAGTCAGGTGCTGGGTTTGGGCATCAATGGCAAAGTGTTGGAGTGTTACAACAAGAAGACAGGAGAGAAGTGCGCCCTGAAGGTAAGTCCCCCTTTATTCAGTCCACTGTCCCTACTTTTACTGTCTGTACCTCTGTTTCCTTTCATTCTCCAGCCTTCTAACAACATTTCTACCAAATCACACACCAGAGCATCCTCATTCACACAAAATACTGCAGATCAAACAAGCTCAGCTTCACTTAGACCCCAACACACTGCTGTTCAGTTCACAAGTCCGGATGTGATGGATAATCCTGATGTTCTCCAGTCTTTCACCTCAGAGCTGGATTTCCTGACTTTGAGGGGCCGGGAAGAGGTTCTGGAGCCAAGCTTAGTTTTCTTTCTGTGAAAAGTATTCATTTTAGTTTATTTTTTAGTTTTAGTGTTGTCATGGTAGTATTTTTTATAATTATGGGATAAAGCATGACATGAGTTACACATACAGTACATCTACAGAACTGCAGTGTTTATCATGTTTATGTACGTAAAAACACAGCTCATACATCATTACTGAGATATATTAAGTCTGTTCTCTGCACCTGCAACACAGAATAGTCTGTTACAGTAGACAGATAATCATGTAGAAAATTCACTATATTACTATAATATATATTTATTCTAAAAGAGAAGGTTCTTTAAGGGTTCTTTAGTAAAGAACATCATTCTATATAGAACCATGAACACTCAAAGAAACCTTCCTGTGGATAAAGGGTTCTACAGATTGTGCTGTAGATGGTTCTGTGCAGAACCTTTTTGAAAATGGTTCCGTATAGCCCCTAAAAGGGTTCTGCTATTGTTACGATGTCAAGCTTGTAATAATAGGGGAACCCTTTTTTGATGCTATATAGAACCATTTTCAAAAGGCTTCTATGTACACTCTTAAAAAACATGGTCCTTTAAGGGTTCTTTAGTAAAGAAAATGGTTCCATATAGTTTCTATATTGTCACACAAGTCCTAAAAGTAAATAAAGAGAACCAAATCAAACATATGAGACAAAAAAAACCTTTAGACTTAAATAAATATGTAATAAATAGATGTAAATAAATAGATGTAATAAATGTAATATCACCTGTACAGTATTTGGGGACCTTGGCTCATGGGCAGCCTATGTGGCTGTTTACTTTTGCCTGGTGCAATGATCACCCCTGGTAATGTCACTTTTCACATTCCTGAGGTTTTCACTGAGGCCAGGCCTAATGGTAATCGAAATAAATGATAAGTGAAGCAATATTTCTCATAAGAAATAATGTAAATCAAAAAAATCTGTTACAGACTCTCCAAAATATTAACAAAAAGACATTTTATATAGAATAACTATAGTTTAAATACAGAACACAGTGAGAAATAAACACAAAAGACTAATGAAATGGATAAATGAACATTTAACATCACTCTTACAGGTTTACACTGTTTTAGAGAGTGCTGGTGTGGTCCAGCCACCAGCCTTTGTTTTGTACACCCATTCTCATGGTTCACAGCTGCTGTTTGTTTTCACACCTTTGTTTTCAGGCAGTAACGCTGTGCGCCGTCGCTTTAGTATGATGTGTTTTAGTTTGTTTTGAGCGTTATCAACAAGAAACAAAGGCAGAGAAACAACGACAAACAAAGCCAGAATGAAGGACAAGCGCATGGGAGAGTGGCGATTGTGTGGCTGGATACTTTGTTTTCACACACTGATGAAAACCGGGTGGATGAACGATAACTGGGACAAAATTTCCCTGAAAAAAGTCGACAATAATCTAATTGTACGATAACTAGAGCTATTGAAAACCGAGGTTTCACTGTATCTATATAGTCTTGATAGTTAAATATTCATTTGTTGTGTTCATTTTAGTATAAACTAGCCCATTTCCTGTCCTTACATACTGAAGAATATGACTGGGCTGACTGTTGGGCTCTCAGTTGGATGCCACTTGAAACATGTTTCACCTGCTAGTGTTTGAGAGAAGACTGCTCACTTAAAATACTCTTAATTTTTTAACTCAGTATTAAAAATACTTTTGACCATCAGAAGCTCATTAGCAGAGCTCTGTGCACAATAGCTCACATTTTTACAAAGAAATGACAAAGAGACTGTATAAAAACCATTAACAAATGCCAAAACCACACTGTTTACATCGATGAAGTATGACACCCAGGCTTAGATCTGCTCTAAAATGTTCTCAAAATTTAGTTTCAGGACACCAGATGGTCTCCATTTGTTTTCACCTGGTTCCCAGTATACCTGCACCAGATACTCAGTCTTCTTAATGGATTTAGGTTTGTGGGAAACTGGGAGAGAACAAAAATGTGGACCATCTGTTGAACAGGATTGGGAAACGTTCTTGTTTATTCCTCCTGAGCACCAGAGATGGTGTACCTCAGGTTGAAACCTCGTACCAGTTCATTATAGAGGTTAACTGGTCCGCTGTGGTGCGTTGATCGCTGTAGCACTCGCCAGAGTCAGAGTTTCCCTCTGGCATCAGTGGCCTGTGGGGCACCATAGTTATGCTGTTGGGAGGCCTGAATGTACAGTACATCTTCAGTATGGCAGCTCTAGAACATCAAGTTTCTGAGATGCTGCCTCCACCTTGCTTCACCCGTTATTCAATTGTCAGCCTTTTTGTACATCAGTCCCATCCAGTCCTTTACCCATGATGATGGTTTTACACTCTGCTACAACTGACTAGTGTGCACATGCAGCCAAGCCTGTCACATGACATCTGTGATGTCACGGACCAATTTCCATTCATTCTAAACCAGGAGTGGCCATAATACTCTGATATGACTGTGCTTAAGTAGCTGTGGAGTACTTTTTCTACTTTTTGCAGTGTATACTAATGCTCTTGTGCTGAAGATGACTGATGTTGTACAGCTCAGTGGCCTTTTCACCACTTGAAGGACTTGCGTAATGGGCCGTGAGAGTAGTGACAAATTAGCCAGCACTGATTTACTAGCTTTCAAGCCCTTTGACTGAGTAGCACTGAGTGTCTCCAGGTAGGCTCTAGCTATCACTAGCTTGGATACTATACTGCCCACCAAGCATCAATCAGCCATGACATTATAACCACATGGATAATATACTCTCAGGCCTCCATGTTCCACCAGAACAGCTTTGACCCATAGAGGTATGGACTCTGCAAATAGATTTGGAGATGCTCAGGTCTACTGATTGGGACACAAGTATTTGGATGTTTCTATGCTTTTTGCATTTGTGAAATATTTTAATGGAAACCTGACCTACAAGTCGAATACCAAACACAGTTCTTAATTTCTATAAATTATTATTAAATGAGTAACTAAACTATTTCAGAAAATATGTTTTTGTAGTTAGTCAGGAATGAATGTTTGTATTTAACATCATTAGCTTTAATAACATGAGTTTAATTGATTGTATTTGTATATAAAACAAAGAGAATAATATATGAATATGTATGAAGATGTTACATTATTACTAATATTTAATAAAATGATGAAAATGTCTAAATGATGTAAGTCACATGGATGTTTTGTGTGTTAAATGTGAGTGTCATTGGCTACAGACACTGAAACACTTCACATTTCTTCTGCTAATTGTGAGACGCTCCCTAACACTGCAGCAGGGAGCACAAACATAAAGCTAAGCGGCTGTATTCTGGCTTCATCATAACAAGTGTAGTTTAGTAAAGGTTGTGCTTGTAGTTTGTTGTCTTCTTCCATTTTAGCACCAAACTGTAACTGTGCTGGTGAATCTGTGTTTTGTTAGTGAGGAGAAGCACAATTCTGACTGTCGAAACGGGTCACAGTGTCATTAAAACATCAGTGTTCAGTTTAAATTATTGAGTCTTTTCACTTATATGGCTTTCACTTATACTCTCACTATACTTTCGGTTGACAAATATTCGGTGCATCCCTAGTTATTGGTGAGTGACATTTATTGGTGGATGACCTTTCACAACATGGAGCGTCGTGTTCAAGTGTGCTTGGCTGTGGGCATTTTCAGCACATGTTCTAACATCAGTCTTTCTTTATTCCAAGTGTCATCACCAGATCTTCATTAGTATTAAAGTTATTCATCATCGTTTGAGTAAAGAAGCAAACCGAACCCCTTTTTTATCCCAGACTGTAATGATAGGAGATAATATTTGAACATTTGGATACTGAAAACTGACCCTCCTTAGAAAGTCGTGAGGAGCCAGCTGCTATTTTCATGTCCTTGACTAAAACCACTCTGGCATCTTGTCTGAAAGCGTTATCCCTGGCTAATGGTTGTAATCTGACCACACCTCTTGGAGTTACACTTGGTTCTCTTCCACTCTGGTACCACAGGGTAGCAGAAGCTAAAAGTACCTCTCAGCTTTCGTCAATCTAGTCAGTAGCTGACCATAGCCCTCGGCAAACTGCTACATCTGGCTACTTCTAGCCGATCTTATCTTGCCACAGAGGCTACTAGTGCCTGTTGGGTGCCCACATGGCACTGTGTAATTCAGCCTATTGCTGTCTGTGCTTGCTGACATTCATCACAAGCTCTGTCCTTTGTCTTGGTACAGATCATTCCAGACAGGTCTTGGAAGCCGAATATTTCAGTTTGTAGCGCGATGATGCCAATGTTACAGAGGCAGGAACATCTTGCTGATGTCTGGTGTGCTGTAGTTAACACAGCAACAATCATCTGCCTCATTCACTGTTCATAAGCAAGTGGGTGGATTAAAGGAGTGCCTTCCTCCGAGAGACAACATTAAAGCATAATTACGTTTATGATGAAATGCTCCTACCTATCGAAAAGGAATTCAGTGTACTCAAGTAGTCTTGAGCCGGAGGCATTGTTTTTTACATACATAAAAATATTTGTGCATCTCTACATCTGTGTCAACTTCACGTAGCTGAATGCATTCATTAGAAGGGTTGTCTGCACTTTTGGACATGCAGGATAATATTTGGATGCAACTTGACAAAATAGTAATCACTGTGAGTTTGTGACTCTAGAAGAAGTTCATAGTAATAAAATGGTTTTATTTGCACTTCAGGTATTGTGACCTCTGGTTCCTATCACCAGCACTGTAAACAAATGAAAGTCGGCTCTGAATGACTGTTTACATTTCCACAACTGGATTAGGCAGAAGTCTTTAAACGTCAGTGGAGTTGGACTTTATGGTTACACAGCACAATCCCAAACGCATGCTTACACAGGAGCCTACCGTGGGCTTTGCCCTCGATCCCCACCCTTGAGCCGCTGATGTAAGCGGACTTTGTGTGTCAGTGAAGAGTTGCTGGTGATTATCTCTGCTAAACGTGACACACACGTCTTGGCTTTGGCGTCACGCTGCCATTTTTCCCTAACATCCTGTTCTCTTAGGTAATCAGTGTATAGAGTTGGCTTCTGTCACTGACAAGCAGGACACTCAATGCCCTGTGTTGTGCCTGATCTGGGCCTTCACTTTCACTATTAATAAAGGGGACAGCTGTGGCTTGGTGGTTAGGATCCGGTCTTGTGACTAGACATTGCAATGTGAAAACCAAATACGTTTTCAATTTTATTAAAATATCCAACATTTTTATTGATAGTTCCAGTTTTATGTATGGATAGTATTCCAGTGACATCACATACACTAGGCACTATGTTGATTGGCAAGTTCATGCTTGTTTAGTAGGTTTATTATGAGAATATCTTGAATAAGTATAATTTTATTTCAATGTTTTTTTTCAAATGGTCATCACGTGTGTTCGACGTTTGCCATAACCCAGATCAGGCAACGGCAGTCGAAGGTGACCCCCACCCTGAAATACAACAAATGGTGAAAAATGAGGGAGAGCAGAAAGCTTGTAATTCCCAGTAATAATAATAATAATAATAATACATTCTATCTATAGGCGCCTTTCAAGGTACCCAAAAACATCTTACACATAATTAGAAGCAAACAATGACAAGGCATTACAAGTAGAGTTATAAAACAAAAAGCCCAAATAACGCAAGAGTAGTGGATAAAGAGAATAGCCTATGGTAAAGCAAGAAGAACCTCAGTTTCATCACTGTTAAGTTTTAGTAGGTTAAGCGAAAACGAAGATTTAGTCAACAAGCAGTCAGAAAGAGTAGAGGGAGGAAGAGCTATATTATGTTCGGTAGAAATGTAAAGCTATCATCTGTGTAACAGTGGAATTGAATATGGAATTTCCTGTAAATTTGACAAAGAGGTAAGAGATTAAGATCAACCAATTTAGCCAATGTGATTTGGAACCACTAAATTGTGAGAATTTGTGCCTGAAAGCGGTGGGCAGCCCTTATCCACCGACGCCCGGGGAGCAGTTAGGGGGTTAGGTGCCTTGCTCAAGGGTTTCAGTCATGTCCTGTCTGGGGATCGAACCAGCAACCTTCTGGTCACAAGACCAGATCCTTTCCACTAGGCCATGGCTGCCCCCCTAAGAGATAGATAATAAAAAAGAAGAGGGCCTAAAATAGAACCCTGAGGAACACCAGAGGTACCAGGAAAAGACAGAGATCTGAAATTTTTCAGTTGAACAAACTGAGTGCGTCCAAAGAGATATGACCAAAACCAAGTTAGAGCAGTGCCAGTCATACTGATTGAAGCTAATCTTGCTGAAAGAATGTCATGAGAGATGGTATCGAAAGCTGCTGTTAGATCAAGAAAAACAAGTAGAGTTAGCAGACCGGAATCAGCTGACAAGAGCAGGTCATTTGTGATTTTAACCAAAGCTGTCTCTGTACTAGGAGATCTGCGGAAACCAGTGATTTGAAAGGTGTAAAAGTGTCCAGAATACCACGTAATCCATCATAGTAGTGCGAGACAAGATCTTCTGGGGTGGACACATTGTCTATTCTTGCAAGCTTTGCAATTCCATTGGAAAGAATAGTTATATCAGTGTTCTTAATGCTATGGAAAATTACTTAACTACTAATAAACACGTGGTTGTTACTTGAGTTCAGGTTTTGGTTGCTCTACCCACCTCTGCTGAAGGTTAATAAGAAAACGCTCCCGCTCTGAGCGTATTTAAGATGATCTCATAATAAACTCTGACAAACGAACTTGTCAACATGGATTGCATGATGTCTTTGCAATACTGTCTCTTCAGCATACAGCAGTTTAGCCCCGCCCATTCACATTGACGCTATAAAGAGTGCCAGAAATACATTTGGAATGAGGCCCAATACAGGACAACCAGAACAGAGGTCTTTTACATGTATCAGTCTTAAAGGTACAGTAACAAAAACATCCTGTTTAATACTCAGGCTTTGACTAAGCCTGACAAATGACATAAGCGGACCTCAGGGGGAAAACAAGATACAAGGACAATGTAGAATAAGTAGTACTAACTCGGGTCCAGTCATGTTAAGACCCACCAGAGGTACCACACTTGCAAAAGAGTTAACAATAGTCAGGTAATGCAAATTGATGCACATTCAGAGTCCAGTTACTGAAGTGTTTTCCACTCTTGACTACTGAACATGTGCAGATGTTTTTGGCTGTATTCTGCTGCACTGTGTTCCTGGAAGAAGCGATGACTGCTTTTGGGTCATTAGATCCCGTGCAGTTCTTTCACGGGCCTGTGATGGCTTTCTGGTTGCGCAGTGGAAACACGTCAGCATGAGGCCAGCGGGTCTGGATTTACAGCCGACTGTAATCCAACTGAGAAGATCAGCCCGGTGTGTGTATATGTGTGTGTGTGGGGTGGGACATGTTCATACAGATACAGCTGGTAAAATGTAAAAAAAGAGTAATTTTTAGTCATTTTCCCAAACTTATACAGCCTGTAAACAGGCTACCACAGCTGCATGTGGGCTTTTGCTATTTACAGACATGGTCGGGTTTATAGTTACAGTTATGCGTAGGGCTTGGTTATGGCTTGGTTTAGGGGTAGACTTCAGGTCAGAGAGGTTTAATTACATTAAGAGATTAGCATGTTCGCTCCTAAAAATAAGCATCTTTAAAAAAAAAAAGCTTTGGAGGGCTGCCATGAAAGTTTTCATTGACTCTTTTTGCATGACCACTTTCCACTAAGGCTGTATTGGCAAGAACGTGGCGATACAATATCACGATACTGGTTTTACGATTCAGCACATTGTGATATTGTAAGCAGTGCCTATTCTGTGATTTTTTTTTTAATTTAGGAAAACTGTCAGTGGTGCACCCTTACACTATAATAAACCACGGTCTTCTTTGTGATGCCACAGACATTTTCCCGAACTTTACCATTCTACAAAAGAAGTTTACACAACCTTTTTCCAGATAGACACAAAAAATGAATTAACGTTTTTGACCAAAACCAAATGCAGTGTTTCATTAAGTTTGCCACTTTTTACACTATTGCATAAATGAAATAGGCTGCATGTATTTTTACGTTGGTTTTCAAAGAAAAAACTTTCATTTAAAAGTGTTTATTGAACACTAAACATTTTAACATCCCAGCAGATACACTAACAAAGCACAATGTGACAAAAATAACCACTGATATCACGTGACGTAGATTGATATCCGTCCTCATGTTGCCCATCAACAGTTTTCACTGTTTACGGACTAATTTTGGATCATTTTATCACGAGGAAGAAAGTTCTACAATCAGGAACTAGAAAAATGTGACGGTGTCATTAAAAACGTCATTCTTTCATATAAATGATTCAGTCTTATCACTTACTTAAGTCTTTGTTTTTGTCCATTTCGGCCAAATAAAAAGTGTAGCATAGTGTGTAAGTTACATTTAGGAATACATTGTAGCATTAAGTGTGTAGTAAGTTAAGCGAAAATTTCAAAATGAAAAACTCCACCAACCTCCTGTTACACCTCCGCCAGCATCTTCATCTGATCTTCAATATACACTTAATAACACCAGTTTATTTCTTTACATTCTCTTTTATTATGTATTATTATTTTTATACAGTATACAATAATTGGTGTGTTTTTGGGGGGCTGGAATGGATTAATAGCATTTCAGTTCATTTTAATGGGGAAATGTAATTTGATTTACAAGCGTTTTGAGTTACGAGCTTCATCACAGATCGTAAGTCAAGTTTCCGCTGTATTGATATTTTCATACATGCCTAAGTGGAACAGAGATTTACATATGATTTACATGTCATTTACATCCAACAGTCTTAAAGGCAATTAAAGTTTAGTACTAAAGGATAAAGAGAGGTTAGAGAAACTGTCATCTCATGTTGAATTTTGATTGATTTCTGTACTTAAAACTACACAAACGCATCTCAGAGTGGATTGTTTAAGAAAATAGTATCTTATTGTTCCTTTAAGAGCTATTTTTAAGTAATTCTGAAGTCTGTACCAACTAAAGATTTAGCCAAAAAGCATTAAAGCATTGTTTTCAAGCATGTGAGGCAGCAAACCAAAATAGATGTGAGGGTTACAGAGGTGTCAAACCACTTCATACCTTTCATTAAGGCCGGAGGACCAATCAATATAGCAATTAGAATTTATTCCAAGTGTACAAGGAGGTGATTAAGTGAGTCAAAAGTGCTCCAGCTAATGGTTAGTGAGACCAGGCAGAATGAATTTCCCTTTCATCTGGCACCAGTTTGTCTGGTTGTTTTCTAAAGGTTTTATGGGATTTATGGAAAGGTAGCTTGAACTCGCCGCCGACAGTAAGATGTGGATAAACAGAGCCTCGGTTATGTAATCAACCCTCCTTATGTGAGGAAAGTGAACAAGTTTCAGGCAGTTGTTTTAAGTCAAGCCAATCAAATTGACTTCAGCTATCATATTTAACTATTAAACGTCTATCAGATGTTGTATTTAATTATAAAAATACAGAGGAGCAGAGGGGTAGCTGGGGGACTGGAATGTTTCATGACCCAAATGGTTATTCATGTGTAGATACCACAAAACACAGCATTGCTGATTATATGCAACAAATAACACTGTTTTGCGCAATGATTATGAAAATGAAAATGACGTCCCTCAGTTTGTTGGCAACCAGCTGCTGTGGTGAAAGCAGGGTTAATCAATCATGGTTGGAGGAGGAGAGCAAATTGTGGCAATGAAAAGTGTGGTGCACTGTTGTGCTACCTGCTATGCCACTGAGGAGGTGGGATTTGAGATATCCCTAAACAATAACTAAACTAAAGGAAGCAGGACAGATTTGCCGCACAACAAATTGAGCCAAAAACAGGGAACCGGTTGGCAAGGAGTGAGATTACACCTTCTCATAGGCCGAAATGCCTCCAAGTGTGAGCCTCAAAAATTCACACACAAGTTGAGGAGGACAAAATTGAGGGAGTCGCCGCACCATGTACTGTATGTTCCCCAGGGCGTAGGCAACCCTGCTAGGTACAGGTTTATAGGCAGACTCCACTTGGGGGAAGGATGGACAGGATGTACAGGTTTATATGTGAACTCCTTATGGCCAACACACACACACACACACACACACACAAACAAGAAAATTTCTAGCCTCAGAGAAAAAAGAAACAGAAAACAGAGAAAAGGCCAGAAACTGGTTATTTAGATTGTTTAAAAAGGAAGGGCAAGCATATTAGCACTAGTTACTGGCAGAGTCTGACCTGCACAGGCATCATCAATGATGGGGGCAGCCATGGACTAGTGGTAAGGATCTGGTCTTGTGACCAGAAGGTTACTGGTTCGATCCCCAGATAGGACATGACTGAAGTGCCCTTGAGCAAGGCACCTAACCCCCTAACTGCTCCCCGGGCGCTGGTGGATAAGGACATGTTGAATTTGGCTTTCAATCCTTTTACTGAGTCCTAAACAAATAGAACTGAGCACTGAAGGGTGCCCTCTTGTGCCATTGTAAGATAAACGTACATAATGACCCTTTAGTGCTGTGCAGCTTGAAATAAATTATTTCTGGGATGAAATATCTAAAAGTGCCTACATTTATAGTGTTCAGCAGTACAATGTAGGCCTGTGTTGTTATATTACAAATAATAAAAAAACATTCTCTAATCATTTGAAGGTTTCTTTTACAACTAGGAACA
The DNA here is from genome assembly GCA_036984385.1 of Crenuchus spilurus. Taxonomy (NCBI): domain Eukaryota; kingdom Metazoa; phylum Chordata; class Actinopteri; order Characiformes; family Crenuchidae; genus Crenuchus; species Crenuchus spilurus. Next base: position 13,746 of record BRDA01009951.1, read on the forward strand.
TCGACATTCTGTATTTCATGTAGTTTTTGGTTAAAAACTCATAAGATTTGGGTATAAAGGTTCAGAAAGAGAATCCTAAAACATACAGTGATGTTAAGAGAATAAGTAAAAAACATACATACATTTTTGTAAAGTGGTGAAGTGGTGTGACATTGCTTATGGTAGTTATTTCTATGTTATAGTAACTTCTGCTCTTTGAAAACACCACAGTGACTACACTAATGTCTGTGGTTGTAAACACTTCCCTTCCTACTAAAAGTGAAATACTTCTTTAACTAAGCCATCCTTCAAGATGATCTACTGTCTAAAGTAAAAAACGACGTGCACTTTAAAGGGTTAAACTGATTAAGTCTGTAGTTTAAATGGTTAAACTAAGTATGGAGTTTAAAGTTAAAATAACAAGTGTAGTTTTAAGAGTTCAACTAAATAGGTTTGTAGTTTAAAGGGTTAATTTATGATATGTCTGTAGTATAAATAATTAAACAAAATATTTGTATGTAGTTTAAAGAGTTTAAATATTATGTCTAGATTAAAGGTTTAAACTACATAATAAACCTGCAGTTTAAAGAGTTAAACTAAATAACCATGTAGTTAAAAGGCTTAAACTTAATAAGTCTGTAGTTTAAAGACTTTAACTTTTTATTTTTTTTACAAATTACACCCATGTAAAATAATTTTTAAGTGTTACACAGGCTTTAGTTCAGCATAAACTCAGCAACAACAGAGTCAAAACAGTGTCATAAATCTATATTCTGATTAAATCTGCTCTAAACCTAGATTTTCCAAAAACAGATTTTCAGATTTTCAAAAAAAAAGTTTTCAGATGTGCTGATATATTGTGAAAAAAACACTAAACATTTCTAGCCAAGACTTTTGAGCTCAGAACTGAATAAACAGAGGTGTTGGCTACACACTGCTCATTACAGTTTTTAGACATTGTATGTGGTTTGATTTCGAAAGCTTAACTAATGTGAGGTGACACTCCGTTTTTCTCTCATTCACTAGGTCCTAGATTGAATATGATTGGGATAGGGTTGAGAAGTGTTTGTTCAGGTGAACACTTGGGAGAGCCTTTGTTTTCACACTGGTGTACGCCGAATTACGATGTCGTCACTATATAAACGGCAAATGACGGGGAAAATGCGCTGCTCTCTGACTCGCGCTGAGAAACACGTCTCTGCTTATTTAAGCTCCTCCCACAAGACTCTAAAAATATATTTTGATTCAACCTATATATATATTTGAGGCCCTTTAAGGTTTACGGGATTCATTTAGTCTTGTTCCTATGATAAAGTCTCGCAGAGTTGTATAAGTATTTTTACCGAATTTTGGTTTTATCCTGCCAGCGGAAGCGCCTGCTCCAGAGGGTTAACTTAAATAAAAAAAATTTAATTTAAAGGGATAAACAGTAATTCTGAAATGTAAAGGGAAAAACTAAATAACAATTCTGTAGTTTAAAGAGATAAATGACAGAATAAGCCTGTAGTTTAATGGGACAGAGTAAGTAAATGCTTTCTGCAGGGTTAAAGCTGAGATGTTGTGAAGGAGGAGATGCTCACTGGTTGAAATATGAACGAAAAAGAGCCAATCAGCTTCAGAGTTTGGTTTTGTGTATGTGGAATCAGACCTTCCTATAAGGACTGTTTACGCTGAGTAATGAGTCATATATGTAGTGTATAGTCTTTAACTAAATGATTATACACACAGTCATGTCCGAATATTATGCCATCATCATCGTGGGTAAAGGACGGGATGTGACTGATGCCCGAAAGGGCTGATAATAGCGTATCTGTGAAGCATGATGGAGGTAGTATCTCAGAAACCACTAACTGTGAGACGTTCTAGAGCCGCTGTAGTGAAGATGTACTAAATTCGGGTGCTGAGTGCCTCCCAACAGCATAACAGTGGTGCCCCACTGTGCCACTGATGCCAGAGCTAAACGACGACTCTGACGAGTGGTACAGAGCAATAATACATTACAGTGGACCGGTTAACCTCTGTAATGAACTCAGCAGCATTTAGGAAAGTGTCAGGGATCACTATTAAGCCAAGAAGTGAAAGCAGAGCTGACTCACAGACTAAGCAAACATGACTCGGCTTCTCTGACAATGCTGTAGGTTGTTTGATGTCTTTATGCAGTCTTTGCAGAGCCCAGGTTGCTACGAAACCTGAATGAACCTGCTTGTTATCTTCACTGCGTCCTGTGATTCATTCATTTACAACCACTGCGATTTATTACCCAATTTCCCCCCGGGGCTTTTAATCACATGGCTCAGCAGTGATTGGAGAGCTCTGCAGACTGCATAGCTGGGTAGGGTTTTAATTAAGCAGGCTAGCGTGCGGGAGAGGGATGCTAACTGTAATGAATGTATACAGATTTAATCCACTGGGCCAGGCTGGAGCTCTCCATTTAATCTAATCCCATTAGTTAGATCATGATTTTATCTCACTAAACCTGACTGTCTGCCACTGTGTGTGTGTGTGTGTGTGTGTGTGTGCGAGAGAGAGAGAGACAGCCTAATCGAACCTCAGAGACCAGTCTGTCTCCATTAATGTAACGCTTCCATTTGGCAGCCTCTTTATTCAGGCAGTATTTTCTGTCCGGCTCCACTAAGTACGAATTAAAAGCCACGCACTTCTCTAATATTTGTGTATTGTACTTCTGACTGCATTAGTACACCTTTTCTTATCAAAATTAGGCCTACAGGCAGGCACACAATTACACATAACCTCTATCATTACCTCACAATAAAAGGCGGTAATTAAGGGCTTCTGTATTTGCAGAATGCCCGCTGTTTCAAAAATGAAGCTTCGTGTGCTTTGTGCTCAGTAAACAGTGCCGTTCTTCATGTATCACAGGGTTTTTGGACTAAACGTGCCCTTGTTCTTTTGTTTGAGGTCTTCTTTAAAGCTGTGGGTACACTCCAGGACTTTTAAATAAAAAAAGACTTCTTTAAAGTCTTCTTCACTGAGTTTTACTGAATTTTATGTTCATCGCTAGGGATCATACACTACACCACTTCAATAGAACATCTACATAGAGGTAGATGTTGACTACAAATTTCCATTCCACCTTAAATGGTGCTGCAGTATCAGACATGTACTGGTGCCAGAGTGTACCTGCTGCATCATTTAAGGTGGAATGTAAAAGATCCACTGCACGCGGGGCAGCCATGTTTACGGATCCGGTCTTGAGTGGAAGGCTGCTGGTTCAGTCCTCAGAAAGGTCATGACTGAAGCCTGACTGGAGTGTGTGGTGTTTAATTCAGGACAGATGGTATAATGTGAGCGCCTTTATGACTAACAACGATCAAGGACAAAAAAAATGGGTGAACAGAGTACACAGTCTGTAATTATAGAGCTACAAAGTGCATCTCTATGCTCTAGACTAATGAAAGTGTTGCAGGACCGGACTCTGTCCTGATGTGAGGAGGTTATAAACTGGGCCTGATCAGCAGATAAGAAAGAGTTGTAATGAACTGTGAACTGAGCCGGCCTGCGCTGTACTGCCTTTGCTGGTTCACTTTACAGCGAGCTTATTTTAGACCGGCTGGTTATAGCTGTGTCATGCAACACGTGCTGTGGATAAAACATGACTCACTCGCTGCACAGAGCGAATAACGAGTCACACTGTCGGCATGCTAACATGCAAACACAGGTGTGGGGTTTTGTGTGGCCTGAATTCGTCCCCTTTTGTTTAACACTTTATATATCTGTTGTCTTCTAGAGCGACATGTATTCAGCAGTCTGGAGAATTTTCTTTGACCTCAGCTAACAAATTCTCATTTAAAATGTTCAGTCTGGCTTGTGGGGGCATTATTCCCTGAATTTTTAACACTCTGGATGTTCCCTAACGTTCCTCCTAATCATTCAGTCATACATCAATTTGAATATGGTGAAAAAGTTCATTTTTGTAAAAAAAAAATGTCATATTTTATATTCATTACACATAAAGTGATGTATTTCAAGCCTTTTTTTGTTTTAATGTTGATGACTTTAATGTTGATTCGGTGATGCACCGAATATTTGGCAACCGAAATTTTTCGGCCGTAAATGTCAAAAACAAACGCTTTCAGTGTTGAATGAGTGAAAAGTCCAAATAATTTATACCAAACAATTACATTTTTAATGACACTGTTACCTTTTTCTAGTTCTAGCCCGGAGGTGGTTTTAAATTTGTACAGATCCGTCTCAGTCCGGACAGTCTGGACACTCAAATCGGATTTCAAAGTGTCTTTCACGTCACTCACAACACAACAAAGAACGACGCAGCAAACCCAGAGGTACGGAAGTGCGGGGATCCAAGAAGAGCGCCACAAAGGGCATCACAGTCCCAGGTTGCCAAGTCTCAAACAATTCTTCATCCCACTGTCTGACAGAAACGGAAAACTTCCCCAAAATCTAATCACAGATGTTTCAAGAAGCTATAATTGCTTTTTTTATTACTCTTACAGCTTATTTTATTCTAAACAATATTTTCAGATTCCTCCACTTGAGTCTTTTCATATTAGAAAGTCTACCTAATGTATCTCCAACACTGTTTTTCTCCTGTAACTATTTACTGGGACATTTTTAAAAGTAGTCAAAAAAGTATCACCCCACCACCTCTGAAATTTTACCAACAACTGCATTCAAATAAATACTACAATTTTGCAGGAAAACGACGAACATGGCAACTTTGAAGCCAGCGTGGCTGTAATTACCGACGCCTGCACTGTTACCTAGCAGGTTTGTGCGGACGGGCAAATCAGATCTGATCACTTATAAATAAGAGTGTGGACAGTCATCTCAGCAGATCTGATCTGAGAAACTAATTTGATTTGCCTGCAGTCTGAACATAGACTTAGACTCCAAACATGTCTCGGCTGATCGAGGCCTTCTGAGCAACATGTAACTATTGTGTAAATAAGTTTTAACATCACATTGGCTCGCTATTTTGTATCCAAACGTATAATGATGTGTCCAGCCATTCAGTCTATAGTCAAAATTGACCTTTTGACCCCATACAGACATCGTTAATCCAATCCCTCTGCTTCAGACGCCCTGCTGACCTCCTACAAGTCCACCATCATGCTGTGGTCCATTATTTGAACCCATAAATCAGGCTGAGGATGATGTGAAGCAGGTGTGTTTATACAGCGATGAGTGTAAGTTTGGATTAGACTTCCTGCCCCTCTGCTGTGTCCTGCTCTCGCTCTTTCTCGTTTGTTTCTCATTAGGCCTCGGCCTGACACTCCCGTTGATCTGCTTGTACTTTATAATCTATTCAGTCATGCGACTGGACTCAGGCTCGGGAAATGAAAGCTAGAAATGGTCGATTGTGCCGCCGTGATGAGATGAGACTTCATTCATGTTCACTGTGTATGTTTACCAGCTGTGTGGCAGAACCACCCAAAAGCATCTCAGAAGGACCCAAAAATCAGCCTCCGTGTCCACCCAGCAGACGTGATTATAAGGAGTGTGTTTACATGCATTTATTAATCTGATCATAATCTGATTTTCTGCCGTTATCTGATAGCTTATAAAGCAGAACTCTGATTACTGTCTGACTCCTGTTGACTGTCGAGTTTCTCATTATCTGATTACTGAAGTGCATGTAAACATCCATCCATCATCCCATCTTCTTAATCCTGATCAGGGACGCGGTTAGTCTACTACCCCCTCACCAGGCACAGGGCAGGGCATTATACTATCCTAACTAAGCCCAGGACAGGGCGCCAATCCATCGTTCAGTGCACTAACACACAGACACGGCCAATTTAGAGTACCTAATTCATTTATTTATTTATTTATTATTCTTTTATTTCTAAGTTTTTGCCCATTTTATTTTATTTTTAGTAGCCAGTTAACCCATCCCGTCCATTAGTACCCTCCTCATCACTTTTGCACTTTTGCTGATACACCATCACTGGGGAGCCAACGCGCTCGGAGGAAAGCGCAGGATTCCCAACTCTGAATGGACCAATCAGTAGACGCCTGAGCCAGCGGACATTACAATGTGACAGTGATAAAGAGAGTGAGAGCACCATCTACCCGCCCAGAGAGAGCACTGCCAATTTTGCTCTCTTGGGCCCCGGCTGTTGATGGCAAACAGCATGACTGGGAATCGAACTCACGATCCTCTGGTCATAGTGTCAACGTCTTAGTCTGCTGAGCCACTCGGGGCCCCGACCTCAATGTTTTTGGACTGTGGGAGGAAACCGGAGACCCCGGAGGAAACCCACGCAGACACGGGAAGAACATGGAAACTCCGCTCACATGGGGACTCGAACCCAAGACCTCAGCGCTGAGAGACGGAACGCGTTAACCACCAAACCACCGTGCCACCGTCGTGTAAACATGTTAATCAGATTACTGACAAAATCTGACTTGTTCTTCAATGGTCAACCCCGACAAGACCACCACAGATCAGGTGGATCATTCTCAGCACTGCGGTGACACTGACGTGGTGGTGGTGTGTTACTATGTGTTGAGCAGACACCGCAGAGCTGCTGGAGATGTTAAACACTGTGTCCATCACTTCACCAACCAGCTTGTTGATGTAAAGTCAGAGACAGCAGCTCAGCACAGTGTGTGTTGGTCCTGATGCTGTTGTCTGAGCTATTCTCACTTCAGCGGTGACACTATCAGCAGCTCTGCTGTCGTACCAGCACAGCACAAACTAACACAACACCACCACATCAGTGTCACTGAGAATAATAACCTGCTCTGTGGGGGGTCCTGACCATTAAAGAACAGGCTGAACAGAGTACACAGAGAAACAGGTGGACTACAGTCTGTAAGTGTAGATTTACGCAATGCACCTGTGTGCTCAGTGGAGCTAAAAGTGGGGTCGGTGAGTGTATGTAGCCCAAAACAGCTCAACACAGTGTGAAATGTGTTTGAAGAGAGCAGTGATGGTGCAGACAGGTCAGTAATAAACTGTAGTGCCGTCCTTGTAATCCCACTGACCCGTTAATATCTTCCCCACACATCCACAGATGTCATCTTGCATTAGAAATGAATGTTTGTCTTATCCAAAGCTTAACACATGATAGGATTTCGGAGCTGGTGTGTGTGTGTGTGTGTTGTTTGTTGTAGCGCTACGTTTATCGTGAGTTTATTTTTAACCCTTAAGTGTCAGCCTCTTTCTCACTGACCAGTCTCTGACACTATTAATGGCTGAAGCTCGTAACTCATGTTGGGTTTCCATCTTTTCAAAGCTGGACAAGACGAGTATTGATGATGAACTTTGGTGTTGGAGACTTTTGAGACATCTTTGGACAGATAATTGGATCCTGGACCAAATCAAAGCATCACTAGAAGCTCAGATTACCAAACTGAAGAACCAGCTCACATGAGAAGGTAAAACAGGAAGAGGACCAGATGGATGGATACAATCAGAGGAGCCATTAAACAGCAGACACTATGTTCTGGAGAAACATCATCCATATGGTTAAAAGAAGTCTGAGTCAACATGACGACACTTAATACTAATAATAATAAAACCTCCCACTTGGCCCAGGCGTAGTACCATCTCTGGATGTCACCATAACTGCCAAAATCTACATGAAAGTCTGGATGGTGCTCTCGTAGCTCAGCATTTGATATGAAAACAAACATGGCTGCTCACCCTTTAAGTAAAAAGAGAAGCACTGCTGTACTTCTGATTAAAATTAGCTTAAAATAAACTAACCTACAGGTTTAAGTTTATAACACTGAGCATAAAGGTTAAAAAACTGAATTGAAAAAGTTCATCAAAGAGATCTAGATGTAGTTTGAGACCCTGATATGGAGGATATATTGGTTGGTTGGTTGGTTGGTGGGTGAGTTGGTTGGTTATTTGGTTGGTTGGTTATTTGGTGGGTTGGTTATTTGGTGGGTTGGTTGGTTGGTTATCTGGTTGGTTGGATGGTTATTTGGTTGGTTGGTTGGTTGGATGGATGGATGGTTGGTTGGTTGGTTGGTTGGTGGGTTGGTTATTTGGTGGGTTGGTTGGATGGATGGATGGATGGATGGTTGGTTGGTTGGTTGGTTGGTTGGTGGGTGAGTTGGTTGGTTGGTTGGTTATTTGGTGGGTTGGTTGGTTTGCTATTTGGTTGGTTGGATGGTTATTTGGTTGGTTGGTGGGTTGGTTGGTTGGTTGGTTGGTTATTTGGTTGGTTGTTTGGTAGGTTGGTTGGTTATTTGGTGGGTTGGTTGGTTATTTGGTGGGTTGGTTGGTTGGTTGGTTGGTTGGATGGATGGTGAGTTGGTTGTTTGGTTGGTAGGTGGGTTCGTTGGTTTGTTATTTGGAGGGTTAGTTGGATGGATGGTTGGTTGGTTGGTTGGTTGGTGGGTGAGTTGGTTGGTTGGTTGGTTATTTGGTGTGTTGGTTGGTTTGCTGTTTGGTTGGTTGGATGGTTATTTGGTTGGTTGGTGGGTTGGTCGGTTGGTTGGTTATTTGGTTGGTTGTTTGGTAGGTTGGTTGGTTATTTGGTGGGTTGGTTGGTTATTTGGTGGGTTGGTTGGTTGGTTGGATGGATGGTGAGTTGGTTGTTTGGTTTGTAGGTGGGTTCGTTGGTTTGTTATTTGGAGGGTTGGTTGTTTGGTTGATTGGTTATTTGGTTGGTTGGTTATGCATCTTGAAATACACAATATTATGACCACCCTCTTTATCCATTCTCCAGTGATAAGGACCACCACATGGCAGGTATTATTTAGATGGTGCCTCATTCTCTGTGACACTGACGTGGTGGTGGTGTCTTAGTGTGGGTTAGTGTGGATCAGACGCAGTAGAGCTGCTGATGTCTTTAAGCACCGCAGTGTCGAGTGAAAATAGTGCAGCCAACAGTGTCTACCAGTGAAGGACTAGAGTACCAGCACAAGGAGAGGATCCACTTGTGCTAATGCAACACACTGTAACACACCACCACCACGTCAGTGTCACTGAGAAAGATCAACTACCCAAATAATACAGCGGTGCATTGCTTATGGAGCAGTGGAGCTGATCAAATGGACAATGAGTGTAACAAGGTTCTGATATGACTGCGTTTACTATTTAGAGTTCTGGTGTTTGGTAGGATCGTTATCCTCGCAACTGCAGTTCTAAACTAAATAAGGATCATTTGGACTCTTAACATGTCCTGACTGATGGATGAAGTCTGGGGGTAACTAGGATGTTGAATGGTGACCACCATCGTAATAGACGTTGGGGCAGATTGGTAATCTGGACGTCTAGACTCCGTCTGAGGCCCGTCGACCCGGCTTCAGGAATGGACTGGCAAATTGAAAGTGAAACTAAAACTGCAACCTCATCCACTATCAACCCATCAGAGCCCCCAGCACCCAACACTCCTCCACAAAGGTCTTAATGACTGTGATTAGGCCAGTCTAGCCTAAAGTCCAGGCCTGTGTTTTGTTTGCAGTCCATCCCTGGTGGTTAGATTTAGGAACTTAGTCAGGAACCCTGTCTAAACTCAACATGCTTCGTGAGCCAGGCCCCGGTTCATGGTTTACGATCAACAGAAGGGAATGTGTGAGTGGGTGGAGGTCAGACTGCATTACATATTAACGCCTCCACATACAAACAGCTTTGGGCTTTAATTGATATAAATTGTGGCTCGGTTTGGGCTGTTGGCTTGTCTTTTTTATGTCTGTTTGGTTGCCTGTAACCACATGATGTGCGGCAGCCTAATGAAGGTCCGTTGTGGATTCCGCTGTGGTACTGCTCTGTCTCTGGGCCATTTTTAACTTAAGCTTAGTGTGCGCTCCATGTTTACATGGTGAATTTAGCATTTTTGAAGCTTGTTTTTAGCTTAGAGTGTTGAAAAAAGTGCTTAATCACAGGCGTTCCTAACTGTTTTTTGCACTGCAGAGTAGGGCTGTGTATTGGGGATATAATACAGAGGTTACGATTCAATATATCGTGATATACAGTCATATCAGAACATTATTAAAAACCCCTTGTTTGGAATGAACTCGGCCTGGGACATCAAGGTTTGCTGCATGTATAAATAAGTGAGCACACCAGTCAGTTGTAGCAGAGTGTAAAACCATCATTACGGGTAAAGGACATGATGTGACATCCAACAGGGCTGATAAAAGAATGAAAAAAAAATTCTTTTTCTTTAAAAAAAAAAAAAAAAAATTCATTATATTACACTTGATATTGGTATCTAAATCAGATATCTGGTATCGTGACAACCCTAGCTTGCTGTATGGGAACTTTTGAGCCCAGAGTGGCTCAATGGACTAAGATGCTGACACTATGAATCAAGCTGATTGCCATCGATGGCCAAGGCCTGAGAGAGCAAAATTGTCAGTGGTTTCTCTGGATGTGTAGTGATGTCCCCATCACTACTATGTAATGTCTGCTTGCTCAGGCTTCTGTCAGCTGATGTATCAGAGCTAGAGATTCTGCACTTTCCTCCGAGCTCGTTTGCTGCAGTTGGAAAAGAGGTGGTGGCCAGTGTTGCCAGATCTTGCGATATAAACAAGCAACCAGCTCTATGAAAACAAGCCCAAAATAAGCCCAACTGGCAACCCACCACATTCTGTAAAACAGGCCACTTTTAAACAGTATAAAGGTAAACATTTATTATGACATCATACATAAACAACACCAAAATTATGCTAAACACTTTTAATTTATTATTTTTAAACATTTTGAATAACTTAAATTATTTAATAAATTATTTGAAAAACTTAATTTTTTTAAATAACTTTTTATTATTTATTATTTATTTATTATTATTATATATTATTATATTATTATAAATTTATATATAATTTTAATAAAAAAATTTCAAAATGAAAGTGAATTTTGCATATGTAACAGCATGGTTTATTAATGAAGTGCATTTCGTTTGGTGTATTTTGATCTCATTGTCTGTCAAAGTGGATCCAATGAGTTCTCCAAGATGGTCTACAGCACTGATTGATGTGTGGCAGGCTGGGAGCTGGGAGATAAGAGTTTCACTCAAAGAAAGCCAAGCCCAAATAAGCAACTTCACATTCAAAAACAAGCCCAAAAAACCGCAACCCGCCACTCACGAGATTTGCAAACGACTTTAGAAAAAAACAAGCCCAAAGTCGCTTATAATAAGCAAACTTGGCAACACTGGTGGTGGCTGACTTCACATGCATCAGAGGAGGCCTGGTCTAGTCTTCACCCTCCTAGACTCACATTACAAGTGATTGGGAGAGTCCTAATGGATGCTTTAATGACCTCAGAAATGAGCAAAGCTAAAATAAATGATGTGAAAATTGAGTTTTAAAGTCTTTAACTTAGATATACATAAACTTCTGGCCTCATCAGTATGCAGTGTCTGTATGTAATATGTAAGTATTATGCATGGAGATGTGGTGTATGTACGCTTGTCCAATAGCTGATGGATGACTCCCTGCTACCAAAAATACTCTATGATGGAAGACGTGTCCAATGTGAAGACCTCACGCCTATTCCTGTCCTTCTGTCTGTCACTAAGTCAGAGAGAGAAGGACAGACAGATTAGATTATTTTGCTTTAAATAATCGATTAATTGAAAAATGCTAATAGCTACATAGTAACGTAAACACCAGTATCTGATTACATTTCTGATGGGAAAGTTTAAGTACATTGTGTAAATCTGTGTCATAGCGGACTTTTACATCGTTCAGCACAGCATCTGGAACCTGCAGAGGAGACAAGACTAAAAAACTTTAAAAATCTAAATCTTTTCAGCTTTAATGATACAGGCTTATGTGTGGTGGCTGGCAGAACCATGAGGGACGTTTCAGGCTTTTATTTTAGAAAAGCCAAAAATGTATAAATAAATAAATAAATAATCGATTTTTGTAATTTTTGCAGTGTAATATATAGTGAAGAGGTGCTAGCCTATTAGCATTAACGTTGTAAACGTATACATCTAAAAGCCTGAAAAATCCATCCAGTCTTGTCGGTTTTCTCAAAGCAAACAAAATAAGAAAGGAACGAATGTTTGTTTTCTTGTTGTCATGGTAACGTGTTGCTATAGCAACATGTTGCCATGGCAACATGTACACTAAGTGGAGCTCTGAGCATGCGCATATTTTTTTTCCCCGATGACTTGCAGTGTGCTGACTTTCATCTGGTTGTTGAGTGCAGTCTACATGTAAACATCTTAATCCATAATCAGGATGAATTTAATCGAATTAGTGAAACTTTTTGCATGCTGCACACACTAACACGCCTCCACCACCTCGATATCGCTTCACCCACATAATATTTGTTCTGCCAATTGAAGAACAGAGTGAAGTATACAGATAAACAGATGGACTACAATCTGTAACTACGAAGTGCACCTACATGCTCAGTGGAGCTCAAGTGTAGCTACAAGGAGGTGGTTTTAATGTTGTGGCTGTTTTTTATTTTGTAAAATCAGAAGCAAATACAGGCTCTAAATCAGGTTTAGTGAGAGTGTGCCAGAGCAGGAACTTTCCCAAAGCGCTTCAGTGAGTTTAGACAGTTCAGTTAAATTGTGTAACACGGATGGAAGGTTCTGGTATTGTTGACTTGCTCTGTTGAGTAACTGATTTCCTAAATACCACCAAACCATTGTTTTTTTTCCCAGAAGCATCCAGTCAAACTCATTACTTTCAGAGGCCGTGTGAACAGAGTGAACAGAAGAATCAACAAAAGGTTTCATGTTATGGTGCTTATTGTTCCGTGGCTTAAAAGACTCACACAAACATCATACTGTTTCTCATTTCTGCTTCTTAAATGTGAGATCTGGATGAGGGTTGATTGATTTGAGAGACGTTTTGGGGATGTTTGTATTAGGGATGCACCGAATATTGGGCAACCGAAATTATCTGGCCAAAAATGGCCAAAAATGCACTTTTGGTACTGAATAATATGTGACCCCACCAGGGAAAACCAGGTCAAAGTCTTTTTTTTTTCAATTTAAGTTTTGTTTTTGATCAAAGTATGTACTCTGATAGATATCTGAGACTGTTATCTTTCATTTACAGCAATAATACTGAGTGTACTATTACATAATACTAATGTGAGTGACATGATATTGACACGATATCTCAATAAGTTGCCCAGTGACTTTTTCCTTGTTTTCCCTGGCGGGGTCACATATACCAAACTATTACGTTTTTAATGACACTGTGACCTTTTTGGACATTCAGAATTGGGCTTTTCTCACTAACAGCACAGTTACAGTTTGGTGCTGAAATGGAAGAAGACAACAAACTACAAGCACAACCTTTACTAAACTACACTTGTTATGAAGCTAGAATACAGCCGCTTAGCTTTGTGTTTGTGCTCCCTGCTGCAGTGTTAGGGAGTGTCTCACAATTAGCAAAAGAAATGTAAAGTGTTTCAGTGTCTGTAGCCAATGACACTCACATTAAACACACAAAACATTTTCAGCAGTAAATTGTAAGTGTGTTTACATTACAAACTGTAAAACACATTTTCTGATCCTTTGAAGCTCTAAACAGACTTTTAGGTATGACAGTGATGATATTTAAGCAATATCAGGCATGAGGCCGGGCTGATAATCACTATAACATCAAGCCTAATATTGCATTTCTGTAGCTCTTTTCTAGACACTCAAAGCTCTTTTACATTTTGGATGGACATTTACCTCAACCACCACCTATGGTCACCATCCACCTGTAGCCAGAACCAGCTATGTTAGCACAGGTCTCCTTCTTTAGATCATGTACATTTATCCTTATATTGTGTACATTTATATTAACAGTGAGAGTCTGTTGACAGTTGCTGAGGTAAGATGTGTGATTGATCGACTAACAAACCTGTAATGCAGAGTGATACAGGTATCCACCCCCCTACTATGCAGCTTTCTGCTACTGGGGAAGGCTTCCTCTCTTCTGATTCAGTAACACCAGTCATTAGCTAATATTGCTTGCGGCTGTGACTGGCTTATTCTTGTAAATAATTTGCCTTTCTGTGCAGCCTTTTCCAGGCTTTTTCTTCTTGTCATCAGCTGTTATTGCCCACAGCTGTTATTAGCTTACTTAAGGAGTGCACGTTGTGTGCTTAGTGTAGAGTTATTGATTTTGTCTGCGCAGGTCACACTCTGCCAGTAACCAGTCATATTTTGCTCTAAGGGTTCTAACCCTTCTTATTTAAACAATCTTTATCACCAGTGTCTATCTCTGTGATGTTTTCTGAGGCCAGACACTTTACTTTGTTTTTTGTCTCATGTGTTTGTTTGTTGTTTGTTGGTCACAAGGAGTCCTCCTGCACACCCGTATCTCCTGGCTGGGTTCCACCACCTGGAACACAGCGTGGCGACTCACTCATTTTTGCCTTCTTTAAGCGTAATGCATGTTTTCCGAAGCTTACCCTTTAGTAGTGTTGCATCATGTGGAGCATTGAATCTCTCTCCTGGTGCACTCACAATTTGTGTTTGTAGTGAGTGCCATACATTTTTCAAAATCTACCCATGGGGGCATTGCACCTATGATAGGGTGGAGACTCATTCCCCCAGTGCTCTGAGCTATATACTTTTTGGGAATCTTCATCTAAAGATTAGTTTTTTATTCCTGTGGCACCATTTCGAATCCTGGTCACGGCAACTTTTAGATTGATCAGACTATTTTTTGCCACCCCCTCTATCTGCACTTGAAGTCCAACTCAGTGGAGTCTCCTACTGTTCCTTGCCATCTGGATTGCTGCCTGTCTCCTTACATAATACAATATATGTAATTATCACAGGAGCATTCATATGACTGATGAAAATCTCCACAGATTTTGATCTTTTTGTTAGTTTCTAAATGTCTTTGAAGTCATTTGAATTCCGCTCACACTTACCCCATCAAAGCTATTTACAGAATGACAACTTTGTGCAGATTTGCTTCTAAACATACAGAATCCAATCAGATTAAACCAGAAAAAGCATTCCAGCATGTTGGGTTAATGACGTGTAAATTTCCCTCCTGACCCCTGTTTCTTATTTCCCGTAGATCCTCTACGACAGCCCGAAGGCTCGGCGAGAGGTGGAGCTGCACTGGCGCGTCTCCGGAGGGCCGTATATAGTGCGCATCCTCAGTCTCTACGAAAACATGTACCACGGCAAAAAGTGTCTGCTCATCATCATGGAGTGGTGAGGAACCATCAGTAAATTCATACCAGGCCTCAGTCATCCACAGATGGTCCCACTGACAGTAGCTTGTTCCTGATTTACCTAACAAAGGAACTTTATTTATTCATGTCGAGGCCGTTGAGGTATCTGCTGCTGCTATTTTTAGTCCCGATGGAAAAGGAACTAGAAAAACGTTGAGAAGCTGAGTGCCAGTAAAAGCTTTAAGGAAGTGTGTTAAGATGCTGCTTTGTGTTGGTTTATGCATCAGGGTATCAGTCACAATCAGTGGTTTTTCCAACCTCTCATATGTAAATGAGCTGCGTGTTGATTGGCTGCCATGTATTGTGTCAGGCTAAAGCTCCTCCTTATAACTTCATCCTGAATAGGCGGAGCTAAACTGCTGTACGCCTAAACTATGAATATATGTAAATACATTCATATGCTTATGACCTACATATATATGACATATTATTATTATTATTATTAGTACATATTTACATAAAATACATATATAACTTATACATTCTTAACTTCATACAACACATATGAGACGTTATTATTACACACTCACACACTCTTTCTCTCTCACACACACACTAAACCTCAGGAAGTGAGTTAAACCTAGCTTCCACCCCAGCTGCATTGTGGTTTTGAAGTCTGTAGCATTGCACTGTCCAGTGCTTTCCCTCCTCTATTACACTCGAAATAAAGTCTTATTTTTTCCATTTAGTCCATTTTGGTAAATTTAGGAAATCTGAGCATTAAAAATGTTATATTTTAATCATGTAAATAAGTTTCATGCAGAAAATCAAGAAAACATGATATACCCGAGGTGCCCAAACTTTTGCATATATAATATTTCTCTTAGTCTTTTTCTTTTTTTCTTTTTCTCCAATGTAAGTTGATGTATATTAATAATATGTGAATATATACACATACACAGTAAATCTGCCAGTGTTAAATCAACACTATTAGAGTTAAATTAACACTGAGAGTGTCAAAATGTAACACTCTCAGTGTTAAATTAACTCTAATAGTGTTGATTTAACACTGGCAGATTTACTGTGTACGACAGAGTTAAGCACCGTCTATGAACAGTTTATGTCATTTTCTGACACACCCCCCACCTCAGTTTCACACTCAGACGTTTCGTCCCCTTTTCCACTGACTAATATGAATAATTTCCCTTTGACCTTTTCACACGAGTCACCGAAAAGCCCGGCACGGTGTCATTCAGGGTGTCAGACGGTTTTGTGTGAACTGTTCCGCTGAAGTAGCCTAAAGATGAACTTATAAGGATGCTGAGTGTTTTATTGATGAGAAGTGAGTTTTTAAACTGAATTAAGCTTCAAGTAGGACTTTTATTTTGTCCCTCAATTAAAATATTTTATTAATATTTTTTATTTCAATTACATTTATTATTATATATTCATAAGTTTCCACCAGTACAGTCTGTACACTCACTGTCCTCTGTCAGACACGCCTACCTTGTTGGTCCAGCTTGTAGATGTAAAGTCAGAGACAGCAGCTCAGCACAGTGTGTGTTGGTCCTCTGGTCCTGATGCTGTTGGCTGGTTGGTCACTATTTTCACTCCAATAGTGACAGCGAGGTGTTTAACAACATCATCTCTGACACACACTAACACACCACCACCACATCAGTGTCACTTCAGTGCTGAGAATGATAATAACACCTGCTTTGTGGGGGGTCCTGATCATTGAAGTATACAGAGAAACACATGGACTACAGTCTGTAATTGTAGAACTAAGTTCCAATCAGAGCAGAGCTCATTTACATATCTTAAAGGCACAGTAACAGCCTGTTTTTAATTCACTGTTTTTGTGACCTCACAAAAGAACAACATATACATATATCTGCCCGTCTTAAGCAGTTGAGCCTGTTTTAGACGTGACTGTTTCTTTAATGAGGTAGCCAATCAGAGCACAGGTCATTTACATATGCCAGTGTTAAAAGCGCAGTAACAGCCTGTTGTATTTAAAAGAGGTTAAACCTGCTCATGATACATGTATTAGGACAGTTTTTGGTACATAAATCCACACAAACATGACGAGCTCATGAGAAGAGACAGAAAACTGACTTTAAGTTTAGGTTTAGATCTGGTTTAAGACTAAACTGCTCTGTATTACAGTCCCGTTAAGTCACAAATACAAGACTGTGTGTGAGTTTTGAGGGGAAGTGGGGTTCAGGA
>BRDA01009952.1:0-17047 GCA_036984385.1 Crenuchus spilurus
TGTACGTGCAATAGAGGGTTACGTAGTTCTACTGACACTGTTTGTTTGACCCATAGACTGTATAGTACTAGTAAAAAGCTACATTGTAAATTAATACTTGTCATCCAGTCATCCAGACTAAGAAGGAACACATAAGGATCATGTAGTAAACTTAAAAGTGTTAAACCAAAAATATGTTTCAGATTCTTCGAAGTAGGCACACAACTGATGGTCTCAAACACAAGAGAGCAATAAATGTAAGTAATTAACTCTTGATAAGACTCAGCTGTTAACTGAAAGCCATTCCAGGTGACAACCTCATCAAGCTGACTGATTAAATGCCAAGAATGCTGTCATCTACGCAAGAGCTGCCTTCTTTGAATAATTTAATATATAAAACGTATTCTGGTTTGTTTAACACTTTTTTGATTGTTATTACTAAATAATTTCATAGATACTCTAGTGTTAATTCACAATGAAGACAATTTTTAAATAATGTCCAGAAGGTGTATCCAAACTTTTGCCAGGAACTGTACATAAGGCCAAGTTAAAAAAAAAAAAAATTGGTGATCATCCTTTTTCACCAAAATTTTGGGTCGGGGGGGAGGTGTGTTTTTTTTTTTTTTTTTTTTTTTTTTTTTTTTTTTTTTTTTTTTGATGGTAGAAAAGTATTGTGGCGGCTCTTGGGGGTGTCGGCCAATCAGATGGCTGCGTGTTGTACGGTATTTGCATAAAATTCTCTTGTGTGTTTATGGGGTCTATTTTGTAATTATTTGGGGTCTGTAAGAGGGGATTTTTGTATGTGTAATGATTGTTAGTTGTAGTCTAGTCTCTATGAGTTATTTTTGTGTGTTTTAGTTAAGTTACTGTTAATGTGTGTCTTAGTACATTTAGTTAGTCTGGTCGTACTTTCATATTGTAAAGCAGTGAGCGTTTGCTACTGCACTTTTCTTTTTACTAAAAGAGCAGTAAAAGAGCATTCCGTAAGCAAATGTCTCATCCTTTTTCTTTATTCTCTACTCTGACGCTACAGTATGTAGGGAATATTAAAAAGTTGTTGAAAACTTAAATAAACCATGTTAAACATAGACAGGGCAAAGCCACGAAAATACTCGTTAGCAAAACACAGCGCCAGTTTCACAGAAAGACACACACACACTTGATACTTTTATTTAAAAACTAAACAAGTAATTGTTTATTTCGGTCTCTGGGAAAGTTATTCTGTCTTATTTATACAACCGGCCCTCCGTCTGCTTCTCTGTGTGAGAGTCTGCGCGCACGCTGTGATAATAATTATTATAATATATTACAGTTTAATTTCAGTGTCTACTAAAGCAAAAATTATCCATTGTATTTTATTTCGTTAGATAACAGGGAAATGAAACGAATTTTATTGGCAGTGTTTTTACAATGCTGGCCACTACAAAAGCCATGATTTGCATCACAAAAACGACCGGCCATTCGTATTGACAGTGAAGTGTACTGCACATGTGCAGAATTGATTTGGGATCACGTCTTTGGAAGCATGCGAAATTTGAATGATTCTAGGCCAGACTAGGGTGTTTGGCGCGTTTTTTTTGTAAAAAAAAAAAAAAAAAAAAAAAGGTCGGGTGCTTTTTAGAGGGTCGGGCGGGAATGATCACCAATTCTTTTTTTTTACTTGGCCTAATTACAGTAGTAGAAAAGTGAGGCCAGAACGTCTCTGGTGCCCACTAGTGGCTGGTTGCTGTACGGCTTGAAATTGAATGGGAGCTACAACAAATTGAAATTATTTTCTCCATTCACTGATTTTTTGTAACTGTATCAACTCGAATTAACCCCTCAATTTTTCTTTATGATGAATGTGTTTTATAGAAGTCATTTAGGAATATTTAAAGGGGTGTGGTGATGAGGTGATTGACAGCTTGATTGAATTGATTGGCAGCTCATTCTGACATGGACGTGACTCGTAACAGCAGCTAATCGCTAAAATTACAGCTAGGCTTGTTTTACATTCTGTGACTCTTTTAATAAGATTTAATAACTATGACACGTTTGAAGAGAAATTATGTGTTGTTCAACTGGAAATTGTGTTAACACCAGAAGTTATTGGCAGTTATTTTGCGGTAAGTAACTCATTTTAATATCTGACTAATGTAGAGTATCAACACGGTCTCGCTGCGCACAAAAGTGCCGTCACAGTAACAGAGGGGGCGGAGTTTGAGTCGTAGCACTGGCTCTCCTTCAGTCTCTACTGTGTATCTAATTCACAAGCGCAAGCAATATGGCAGCATCCATTTCAGGCGTCACAATGGGAGTAAACAGACGCGTACTGTCCAGTTCTTATATACAGTCTGTGGTTTGACTGCAGTCAGACTGATTCTACTGCAGGACAAGTTTAGAAACAACATCAGTCGGCTGAGAGGAAACTTCTTCCAACGCTGGGCCTTCATATGTGACAGGGTGATGTCATCTTCCGTCCTGTCCGGCAGAAAGAGCTCATTGTCCACAGCAGGGAGAGACAGAGTATCTGTCAGAGCCCAGTCTAGGCCAGCCATGATAAAGTCCACTGAAAAACATGCTTCAGTAGCTTAGCACATACCAACGAAAACCTCATGATCTTGCTTTAAAGAAAAGAGTTTGATGTAGTCTGTAAACACTAAAGAACGTATCATTCACTATCCCAGTTCATACAGTCCATCTGTGAAACTGCAACAACAGCTCGTGTTAAATTTCCTAATCAACATGAAAACGATGTCACTATATTTTCATTGGTACTGTAAACATGTATATATGTGTAATAAACGTCCATAAATGTTTCCTTGTATCTGCTTTGTAATGCCAAGGTCAGTTTTTATGCTCATGTGTGCTAATAAAGGTCACAGGTTCAGGTTTGTCAGTAAATGCACTAATGCAGCATTTCTACACTTCCTTCCTCAGACAGTAGAGACACACTGAATGCCTCAGACCCACCACACAGTAAATCTGCCAGTGTTAACACTACTAAGAGTTAAATTAACACTGAGAGTGTCAAAATGTAACACTCTCAGTGTTAATTTAACTCCAATAGTGTTGATTTAACACTGGCGTATTTACTGTGCATATGTAGAGGATGGCTGCTATTTTGTCCCTTATATTCATTTCTGCTAATGTTTCATGTTTCTGTTCATGTTTATGTTTATGTTCTGTTCATGTTTCATGTTCAAGTAGCCTTTAAGGCCAGTGTTTTTTTTTCTGAATGTTAGTGTTGTTAAGAGCCAATATAAGTATCAGCCATATGCCCCTAATGTACAACTTTTTAGAAATGTCTTTGTATTTAAACATGTGATACATTATACGCACCCCCCTCCTCCCCCCTATCCCCCGTGCTGAGGTGTCCTCTTTTTCATCATCTGAGATCTGGTCACCCTAGGTTTAGTATCTTTGATCCTGCCAAGCTTCGTGCATAATAACATTGTTTTTTTATTTTCCTCTGTGTCACCCTGTTGTAGGCTAAAATATTCCAAACCTGATTTTTTTTCTTGGTGTACATTTATCCTCATAAAATCACTTGATCATCTGAATTATGAACTTGTTTAGCATCCATGTTCAAACAGTGAGTCTATTGAATATTTCTTCAAATGATGTCTAATGATTTTTAATGTGACAAATGCTTACAATGTACTGCTGAACACTCAAAAAATATAAATATAGGAACTTATATAGAGGCTTAGAAATCAATTATTTCAAGCTGCACGGCACTGAAGGGACATTATAGAGGTCCATCTGACAACTCCAATTTGTGCCATAAAAAGGTGCCGTTCAGCTGGACAGTGCACATTTCTATTTGTATGGAACTTAAACATCAGTACAAGTCAACATTTATTTTAACTGAATAAATGACTTGTGGTTTATTTAAAGCAGAATCTTTATTTAGCAGCTCAAAATAGTCAGAAATAAATAAATTCCGTACAAACAGGAGGGTTTCAGATTTCATATGACTCCTCATGAAGCTCGGAGTTGATGCTGGATTCACTGATGACAATTATAAACAAAGTGGTGCTTTAAAAAGGTTTGAAACATTTCTCAAAAGTAAAACTGGGTCTTTTTCGACGAGTCTTGTAGTTGTCTTAAGGCAGAGCGTGTTGGAGATTGGGAGCTTGTGTGTTCCTGTCACATTTAAATGATTAGTGACCGGTCCTGAGGGCAGCAGATGACTCTGCTCTGTCTGTCAGTCGGCCTGTTCAGCGTCCATTAGCCAAATCTGCAGGCCAAACACACATCTGTGTAGTGAGTCAGGATGTCTCGTGAGGCTGTGTAAGAAGTGAGGAGAAGTGGGGTTTATAAACGTGTTTTAGGGTGAGAGCCATGATCACTTTGGTCAGATTTTGAGAGAAAAATGACTAAACTGTGTCTAACGGGAACCATGTGTGCTTTTTTCCCTCCCTTATTCCATCTGCCCTCTCTCTGTCTCTCTCTCTCTCTCTCTCTCTCTCTTATGTGTGTGTGTGTGTGTCTCCCCCCACACACACTTCCCTTTCTCCCTGTCTGTTTTTGTTTTCCAAACAAAGCGCCCTGTACAGGAAATTGTGGGACTCTGGGACCGAACAGGAAGTCAGAGAGCAGATTTCCTGTTCACAAAAAAGAGCAAGAGAGAGAAAGACAGAAAGAAAGAGAGAGAGAGAGAAAGAAGAAAGAAATGGCGAGTAATACTTTGGGGAAAACACATTCATTCAATCTCAGAAGAAAAACATACACAAGTCAGAGAGAAAGAGACACAAGAGAGAGAGAAGAGAAATTGAGAAAGAGAGATATAGGAGACGAAAAGAAAAAGCAGAAAAGTGTGGAAGAGAAATAGGAGAGAAAGAGGACAGAGGGGGATAGTTGAGAAATAGATACTATATAGAGAAAGAGAGTGATATGAGAGAAAGAGAGAGATAGGAGAGAAATGGAAAAGAGATATGAGATATGATGAGGAGAAAGAGATGAGAGGAGGATAGGAGAGAAATAAACCTTACAAAGAGAAAGACACTGAGAGAGATAGAGAGAAAAAGAGATAGGAGAGAATATATACAGTATGTAGGGGAGAAATATAGAAAGATATGAGAGAAAGAGATAGAAAGAGAAAAATGAGAGATAAGGGAGATAGAGAGAGAGAAAGAGAGGATCACTTCCTCTGGCTGTCAGGCGTCTGTGTGTGTGTGTGTGTGTGTGTGTGTGTGTAGGGGGGGGTTTGTGAAGAGGAAGAGAGGACGAGAGAGGGACGAGAGAGGAAGAGGGGGTCGGGGGAGCTGGAGAGTAAAAAAGGAGACAGAAAAGAAGCTAAAACTGCTCCTCTGAACTAAAGGGAACAGCTCATTGTCAGAACTTCTCAGCTGTAGAAGTTTCAGGAGATTGATTCTGGATTGTGTTTCTCAGGACATTTTTCAGGCGAGCAGAGAGGAGCAGAAGAGAGAAAAAAACAGGCTGATGGAAGAGTGACGTCAGGCTCGGTTGCTGGACTTCAGAATTCCTCTCCCACACCAGCCTCGCAGGACTTTCAGCCAAGATGTGAGCCGACACGTCCTATTCTGTGGACGCTGGACTTCCTGACTGTTTGGAGGTCTTTCGTTCTTCTGTTTTTTTCTACTTTCTTTTCATTCTCCCCCTCATTCATTCTCCTTCCAGAGCTCCAATGCTCACTTTTAGAGCCTCTGCTTCTTGTTTACTCTGATCTGGATACAACGTGAGCTTCAGATGAAGAATAAAGCCTCCAAGCAGAAGTCCAAGCGGAAAGGAAGTGAGAATGCCTTCGGCTGTGACCTGACCGAGTACCTTCAGAATTCCGGACAAGAAGGTAAAAGCTTTTTCACTTTTATTCCCCACCTTCTTCTCTATTCTTTCTCCACTCTTTCACCATTCAGAAAACGTCCTAGTTCACTCTTTCCTCCCCTCATGTCCTTGCTGGCCTCCCTGGGCCATAATGAGCTGCTTTTTATTGCTCTATAACGGACTCCCCTTCAGTATAAACATCAGCAACGTGGAAGCAACCAACACCCAGTTTGTCTCTGGATCATCAGGCAGGGCCGGAGGACTTAAATGTGCTTTTAATCACTGATTGACTTAAAACGATCTCAGAAGAAACTCTTACTGACTTATTTTCCATCCAGTCAGTCTGTTAGGCATGTAGCGCAACTTTCACACAGTCATTTAAGATGTTTAAAAAATTTATTAAAATTAATATAATAAAATACAGACAACAAGAAGAGAATGTCAGTGCTCATCACGCCATCATGTAGTAATAATAAAGACAGTATGCTCAGCATACATAATGTGCTATTACATACATTATAATACAACTGGATGTTAGCATGAACTATGATCTATAGGTGCTATTTACTATATATTAGAACGTCTTCACTGCTATGTATGGAAACCATGTTTCTCCATAAATTGATCATTTTTCAAAAATAGACTCAAATCTTCTCAACGTTTAATGTAAACAGAATTTATTTGAAGGATTTTTGGAGCATTTCTATTGGTTCATTCATCATGAATGTGTTCAAATGTGTAATATAAAGGGCTCAAAATGGACATGCTGGATATAGGACAGTGAACACACACACACACATATATATATTGTAACTTATATATGGCATCTTATTGATTATTTATTATTTATAACAATTTAATAAATAAATATATGAATACAAATATTGAAATAATTTTTTATATTTTTAAATATTAAATATGAAAATAATATTTTGTGCACATTATAGTGCCCAGTTGCTGTTTATTTTCTGAACTGAACACATTGGAAAAATAAAACATTCAATATTTAATACTATTAATTTAGTACTATTAATTTTAATATTATTATAACTTTTTACACAGGACAAATTTTGACTTTATAGTGTATGTATATATATATATATATATATATATATATATATACATACATACATACATACTGGCCTATGTAACTTAATGAGAAGAGTCTGGCTCTAGAATTTCAGGCTTTCAGTTTGAGTGTTATTTCAGACTGAAGTTTGTTTACGCTCAGATTCCTGCCTGAGTCTGCTAAGAAAACACTCGGGTGAAGAATAAATAAGAGGGAAGGACGGAGAGGTGGGGGAAGGTGAAGGAGAAGAGATGGACAGACTGTTGACTGCATTGCCTGGACATATTACACTCATTTCCTCTTTATATAAAGGCCACTCTGAGGCATTTTCTTATTGGCTATTTATGACTTTTTCCGTCGTGGGTGTGGCCGCAGACCCGCCCTTCAGTTTTCTGTCCATGTGCAGTTTCCCTGCCCCACTGAACTGTGGGATAGCCGTTATAATTGCAGGAAGGTAGGTGTCACCCTTTCAGGCTGAGCTGGGAGCAGTTCTCTACAGCATTACAGTTTAAGAACTGACCGCTGAGTTTTTTGTTTTAGATCCTGTTTACCCACATATCTCATTTTGTCATGGCAGTCTGTCATATATACTATAAATAATCCTCCTGGCAGAAGTTTCCACTTATTAACTACAAGATATTGATAATATTAATAAAGTTCAGTAAAACCAAACATTTGCAGTGCAGCCAGATTACTTACTTTAAAAAGATAAAACATAATATCACACAACACAGGTCTACAGTAAACATTTCCTCTGTTTTGACTTTAACACTCTTTACAGTTTCCACACTATCACGTGTGGTTCAGATTTGTCCAGATTCGTCATTTTTTCTCTGTGGATGGGTTTCCTCTGTGAGGTCGGTTTTCTCCAGACTGACTAACACATATTCCGCTTGCACTAATCACTTTACTCACTTTACTCCAGAGACACTCTGTATTAGTAGCAGGATATGAGTCCAGGCTGAGGAAGAGAACGGCACATTTTTTTTCTGCTGCTCTGCTTGAATGCAGTGGGTGGTCCACATTTTTAACCCACAGCTGATCTACACAGAAACGGTGTACACTCTATATAGGTGTTATATGTCATATGTAGACTGTACACTGTATATAGATGTTAAATATGCTGTATGTAGGCTCTATAGACTCTATATAGGTGTTATATGTGATATGTAGACTGTACACTCTATATAGATTTTAAATATGCTGTATGTAGGGTCTATACACTCTATATAGGTGTTATATGTGATATGTAGACTGTACACTCTATATAGATTTTAAATATGCTGTATGTAGGCTCTATACACTCTATATTAGTGTTATATATGCTATATGTAGGCTCTGTACACTCTCTATAGGTGTTATATGTGATATGTAGACTGTACACTCTATATGTGTTATATATGGTGTATGTAGGCTCTGTACATTCTATATGTGTATTATATATGTTATATGTAAACTGTACACTCTATATAAGTGTTATATATGTCATATGTAGGCTCTATACACTCTATATAGGTGTTATATGTGATATGTAGACTGTACACTCTATATAGATTTTAAATATGCTGTATGTAGGCTCTATACACTCTATATTAGTGTTATATATGCTATATGTAGGCTCTGTACACTCTCTATAGGTGTTATATGTGATATGTAGACTGTACACTCTATATGTGTTATATATGGTGTATGTAGGCTCTGTACATTCTATATGTGTATTATATATGTTATATGTAAACTGTACACTCTATATAAGTGTTATATATGTCATATGTAGGCTCTATACACTCTATATAGGTGTTATATGTGATATGTAGACTGTACACTCTATATAGATTTTAAATATGCTGTATGTAGGCTCTATACACTCTATATTAGTGTTATATATGCTATATGTAGGCTCTGTACACTCTATATAGGTGTTGTATATGCTGTATACAGACTGTACACTCTATATGTGTTGTATATGGTGTATGTAGGCTCTGTACATTCTATATGTGTATTATATATGTTATATGTAAACTGTACCCTCTATATAAGTGTTATATATGTCATATGTAGGCTCTGTACACTCTATATATTATATATGCTGTAGGTAGACTGTACACTATATATAGGTGTTATGTGCATATTCTGTTTATATAATATGTATTTGTTACATAGATGTTATATATACTCATGTTGAATGTAGATATGTATAGATACATGTTAACAATATATAATCTGTGTACACTATATATAGGTGTTATATAGAGTAAATACTGTGTAGAATCTGTGTATTCACTATGTAAATTGTGTACATGCTATATATGTGCTATGTAGTATGTGCTATAGACTCTAGATTACATATAGGCTCTATATAAGCTTTTAATATATTGTGCATGTAGCCTTTTTAATCTCTTTGTACACTCAGTATAGCATCTATGAAGACTATATGCCTATAAATACAGTGTGTAGGCTGTATGAGGAATCTGTGTAGACTTTATGTAGACTCTCCATAGACTCTATGTAGCCTCTGAACACTATTTGGCTGATGGTTGAGGTTCCAGATCTTGTCTGTTAAACAAAACAAGGAACCCCATGGTGCACATCTGTTGAGCAATTGTCTGTTTACATCAGAAGGATATTAAACAAGGTCTGTTTCATTTGTATTAACTGTCTTGTAGCGCTGTGTAGGATTATTCAAATTACAGGCTAATTTCACAGATGCAATGTGCCTTGCTTGCAGGATTGGGTAAAAACATAGTCTTAGAACATGCAGTGTCTATCAGCATTGAAAGCAAAGTCAGTTTTGGATCCTTTTGGTCTAAAATAAAATGCCAAAGCTCCAAAATGAGAGAAGTGAACAACAGTAAATCAGAATCAAGCTACAAAAGTGCATTTCTGAAGAAAGTGAGTGTTTGCACAGTTTATGCAGTTCCTTGTCACTTGCTATGCTAGTATTAAGTAGTTGCTATCCCAGTTAGTTTTTAGGGTGTTACTAGATGGTTGTTATTGTATCCCAGATCCTTACTAGGGTGTAGGTTTGTGGTTGTTGTGGTGTCCCAAGTGGTTGCTATGGTGTTTCTATGTGTTGCTATGGTATCCCAGGTGGTTGATAGGGTGTTCCTATGTATTTGCTGGAGTATTCCAAGTGGTTGCTATGGTTGTTGCTAAGAGGTTGCTATGGTATAACATGACATTGCTATGTGGTTGCTATACTCAGGGGTCTACCCTGAGATTGTGTATGCAAAATGGTGTCTGTCTATTGAGCCAGAAGTACTTTTCCACCCAGTTCATTCTTATTTAATGAGGTTTTTCTGAAATCTTGCAAACTGTATGCAAGCAATCATTTATGATCAGACCAAACATTCCAGAGTTGAAACAGTCTGGTGTTAATATCTCAAAAACTGCCAAACAAATTCAGCCTTGTTCAGACTACAGGATTTAAAAAATCATAAACAATGTTGAAATTGTGAAACCCCCCACACATAATGATATTTTCACTGATTTTTCTGACCTTGATCATTGTTAGTCATGAAGCCCCCCACACTACACTATCTGCCATGAAACACTACACACTTTACTAGTAACACTCTGAGCCTCAGAACCTTGCAGGAGTTTCTCACAAACTGTTATGTCACGAGTGCAGGAGTTAGTTTCTCACAAAGTAAATGTTATCAAACAGACTGACAGCGAAACCTTTGCAGTACAAGTTATGAATGCTGTGGATAAAACCATAACAGCACACAATATAAAGACACATGCTGTTGTCACATGTTGTTCATCATTTAGCTGCCATGCTTTTAACCTCTACTGTAATATTAAATAGATAGCAATAAAGTTGCACATTGAAAAGAAGTCATAGATTGACAAATTCAATAAAAAAAATTACTAATTATACCCAAAATGAGAATTAGACAATAAATGTCAACGACTACATGAAACTGCAGACAACGTGCTCAGGCTGAAGTGTAGCACTGCTAAAGTATTAGAATTAGGAAATACTCAGGAAAATAGAAATCTACCAAAATGTTACTTAAGTACTTAAAACTGGATTTTTTGAAACTTTTGATTTTTTTGTGGAAGGGAAAGATCTGGAATCTTCTAACTAGACCCTGGTAGCTTTGATTGACTACTAGCAACATGTATAATTTTAATAGGAATCAAATGTCACAATGTTCTGTAACACTAATATATCCATTGGATTTGCTCTGCAATCCCACCAGTGATCCTACATTTGGGTGGCGTGGTGACTTAGTGGTTAGCATGTTCACCTCTCAGCACTGAGGTCTTGGGTTCAAGTCTCCATCTGGGTGGAGTTTCCATGTTCTCCACGTGTCTGTGTGGGTTTCCTCCGGGGACTCCAGTTTCCTCCCACAGTCCAAAAACATGGAGATCTGGTGAATTGGCTACTCTAAAAAAATGACCCTGGTTTGTGTGTGAATGTATATGATTGTATGTGTGTATGATCAGATATGGTTGGCACTCTGTCTTAGGTGATCCCCCTAGTGCTCAATGCAGTCCTCCAGGTGGACGGTCACTTCTGGTTGAGAATACACTGTGCACAATTGGCTACCGCTTCTCTCCAGTGTGTGTGGTTGAGTTGGGAGAGTGTATATGGAGTCTGTTAATTGTGAAGCGTCCATGGGTTTGAGAAAGGCGCTATATAAGTGTAACTTTCATTCACTCATTCATTCATTCATACATGTGCCTTGTGAGTGTTTAAATGTAAAGTTGATGATAGTCAAAAAAATAGTCAAAAATCTAAAAATAAGCTTTCTTTGGGGACTATTTTGCCATACAACGGCCTTCACGTATCCCTCCACCGTGAATAGATTTTAAAAATACACCAACATTGTACCAAAACTGTCATAAAACAGACATCAGACAGTGTTTTCATCACCATTTCATGTAATATCTCTGTGACACAGTGTTTAGAGGCTCCTGACGTCTGGTTCTTATCAAAACCACTGTGAACTATTCTGACTCTGCAAGTTTCTCTATACTGGACTCTTCATACCAAACCTCTCTGAATGAGTTTGATTACATCTCAACTATGCAATTATGCAGGAAATGTGTAAGAGCAGTGGAGTTTCCCTTTAGATTTGGTGGATATTTTCAGTCTTGTGGTTTTCTGAAGGATTGTGCTAATTATTTTGGCTATTATTTTTTAGTTTATTAACATTTTTAAATAACTTGTTGAAACTTTATATATTTTATATGCAGAAATTGCTGTAAAGAGAGCCTGGTACTCTGTTATGAAGATGTGAACCAATAGGGCTGTACAATATAGACAAAATGTAATACAGATGCCAATATGGCAATCTCTCTTTCTTTCTCTCTCTCTCCCTCTCTCTCTCTGTCTCTGTGTCTTTCTCTGTACTCTTACTTTCACATTCTTTCTCTGTCTCTTTATCTTTTGTTTTGTCTTTCTTTCTTTTCGTCCTCTCTTGCACTGTCTCTCCATGTCTCTCTCTTTGCCACTCTATCTTTCTCATTCTCTCTTTCCATCTGTTACTCTCTCTATATCGAATCCCTCTTCCCATCTCATTTTCTTTCTCTCTCTGTACTCTTTTTTTTCTTTCTCTCTCCGTATCTGTCTCTCTCATTCTGTTTTTTCTCTGTCTCTCTCCGTATCTGTCTCTCTCGTCCTGTTTTCTCTCTCTCTCTCCCTCCTTCCATCCCTCTCTCTCTCTCTCTGAATGAACATGCTGTTCTGCTGTATGTGTAACTGTGGTTTGTGTTCAGTCAGCTTCCAGTCACAGGACCACCATTCATTCTGTCCTCCAGCAGGACAGCTCACAGCCTCATTATACTCTCAGTATAAAGCTAGTGGACAGTGACTGGCTCAGTCTTTCCTGTCACTAGTGTTCCTCAGGGTTACATCTTCAGCCCCTTTAGATAGAGAATGTAACAGTATTAGGCCGTGTTGTAATGAATGTGTTTAAAGTTGTAGAGAGTACCCTGGGTAGGGGGTACCTACCATGTTCTGTCTTATAGAGTTTCAGTATTTTCTAAATACTGATTTAAAGTATAATTATCCCCTTAAACCACATCCTCATTATTAATCTTATAATAATGTATTATTCAATACACTGTGAAAAGTCATTGTAATCTGATTCACTTCATAAAATACTTAATCTGATTGACTCTGATTTGATTTAATTGAATATCTGCCAGGAAGTAAACATTTCAACAATCTACTGTATGATACATTCTGTTTAATATAGTAATTGAAATCTAAATAAATGTAAATTTTAATCCAGTCAGTTATATACTTGCATACAGCCAGTTACATACTCACAATACTGTCAATATCTGTAAGCAAGAATTATTCAACAATTGTGATTTAGTCAGTATCCACTATGAATTATTTACTATGTACTATGAATTATTCAGTGTCTGCTATGAAGTATTTATTATCGACTTCAGTATCTACTATGAATTATTCAGTGTCCACTCTGAATTCTTCAGTATTTGCTATGAATGATTTAGCAACTACTATTAATTATTCAGTATCTTTTATTAACTATCTAGTAGCCGCTATGATTTTTTCAGCATCTGCTATAAATTATTCAGTGTCCACTATGAATTATTCAGTATCCACTATAAATTATTCAGTATCTACTATGAATTTTTCAGCATCTGCTATAAATTATTCAGTTTCCGCTATAAACTATTCAGTATCCACTATGAATTATTCAGTATCCACTATGAATTGTGTAGCATCCACTATAAACTATTCAGTATCCACTATAATTTTTAGTATTCACACTAAATGAATTTTAGTGTCCATTATGAATGATTCAGTATCTACTATGATTTATATAATTTCCACTATGAATTATGAATTACTATGAATATTCCATATCCACTATGAATGACTCTGAATGTACTATAAATTTTTATTCTCTAATATGAATTCAGAATTTACTATGACATTGTTTACTATACTCATCATTTTGACTATGAAAGTCAATATCCACTATGAATTATTTAGCATCTACTTCTGTATCTACTATGAATTTTTCAGAATTAGAGTTTCTAATGAAGTTGACTTGGACACAGACATCATACTGACGTGTTGTCTGTCTCTCACAGTGAATGAGTGAGGAGTTCTCCTAATCGGACTGATCTGATTTTCAGTGAAGCTCTGGCGCTTTGGTCCAGAATAGAAACACTTAATTAGTCTTTTTAACAGAAATCTCTACATCACACCATTACAGACTGTAGGCCATCTTTTACATTCACGTCATTTGGCAGACACTCTTGTCCAGAGCGATGTACAAATGTGCTTTGTTTCCATTAAGAGAATCATCTCAGCTAGTACAGGCAGGTTAGCACCCAAACTACTCTTGAGTTCAGACACTGTTAGGACAAAATCTACTAATGTTCAGTTCATCATTCCTCTCTAACCCATTCACCACTGCTCACTTTCTGACTACAGGACTGCTGTTGTCCAGTCTCACGACCACCATCCAAAAGTATCTACAAAAGAGCAGCTCTGTGCTCAGGAACTGATGACCAGAGGATGGCTACATGTGCTGTCTGTTTTGGTGGAAAGATTACAGATCTTGCAGTTCTTCACTAGTCATTTATTCATCAGACACAAGCTGTTTTCCCCGCCAGTAAAGCTGAAACTCTTTGTGTCTGAAGGCTCTCGCAAGGTTCACTATGAACGTAATGCAAGGAATCATCTCTTAAATTCAGAGCTAATTGGATCCTGTCCTGGAGAGGACTGTAAAGTCAGCCCTGTTTAGAGTAATGAAACAGAGGATTGAGGAAGGATTGAACACAGTTTCTACACTGATGTAATATGGAAAACAACTTCCACAGCTCAGCGCAAAGCTCCATCCAACAGACTGACAGGAACAGAGCATTGCATACACAGTATAGACTCCAGTTCTCGTCTGTTAACTGAGATACAGTGGAAACACTGAAGAGCTAATATTCTGGAGAAAGAGACTAGAGCACTTCATCATTACCCTCATCATCTAGAACATTTCATCTTCTGCTGCATCTTTAGATGACATTTTCTTCATCTTCTTCTTCATAATTTCATTACAATTATTTTCTAGAGTATTTCATCTTCTAGACCAGGGGTGCACACACTTTTTCAGCCTGTGAGCTACTTATCTAATGACTAAGTCAAAATGATCTACCTACTACAAAAATGCAAGACACATATTTATTTATACAAATATTGACAATTTATGTGTACAGTGTATGCTGGTATATCTTGAATAACTACATGAACCCATATTACACAATACAACTGTGTACATGTTTTGTCATTAGCCTACTTTACTCTGATGACTTGCACTGAATGGAATCAGTGAGGGATTCATAGTCTGATCAGTAGTTACTGATAGCCAGCCTCAAGCAAACGTCCAAATGATCATCAGTCATAGTGGAACTATACTTGGACTTAATGTTCTTCATGTGTGAAAAGGCTGATGCTGAATAATGCAGTCAAGGCAAACACTTAAAAATGACAGTAAAAATGTCCTCTATTCCGTGTAGAAATGGTCAGTTTTAGGCTTCTTACTTGGTCCAGCTCCTTTACTCATTTTTAACTCTTTCTCCAGTTCAAAAGAAGTACATTGGAGGCTAACTGGGCAACTTGCAAGCTAGCTAGAGTTTTCCAGTGCTTAAGCAGAAATTCTGAATTATTTTGATAATAGTCGCACTTGGATGTAAATAGATGGCTTATCACAGACTGGTAGCCGCACGCACACAGACTTTAATGTTAATGTTTTAATATAAAACTTCTGATATTAAAATACGTCTAGCTGACAAAACACAGGCAGAACAAACATACATGTTAACGACTTACAGTGACAGGTGAACACGGACTGCTGGCCAACCGGTTAACAAGTCCAGATGCTGTTTCAATGGCGCGGTAGCGGAGACGGCCAATCACACATTAGCAAAAAACGCCAGAGCCAATCGAATGAGCTTGTGGGCGGTCTAAAGTGAAACTTGATTCAGAGTTAGCGGCTTGGATTCCCGCTGCGTCCTAGTGCTCGACCAGTCTCCCTGTATGTCAATCAAGTGACAAGTTTTATAGCGAGGACGGATGATAGGCTGATGTCTATTTTTTTTAAAATGCCATGCAATCTACCCACACTACCTTTGCGATCGACCGGTAGATCGCGATCGACGTATTGTGCACCCCTGATCTAGACTATTTATTCTTCAACTTCTATTTCACATTTCTTTTATTCTTTATTTTTCCTCTTCTTTCCCTGCTCCTTCTACTGTATCATTTTTTCATCATCATCATCATCTGATCATCATGTCATCATATAGAATAATTGTTTTTATTAATCTTCTTCTTCTTCTTCTTCTTCTTCTTCTTCTCCTCACATTTACATTTACAGCATTTGGGAGATGCTCTTTTTCAGAGTGACTTACAAAATGTTTTTATTCCATTAAGAGAATTATCTCAGCTAGTACAGACAGGTTAGAGTCCAAACTACTCATCAGTTCAGACATTGTTAGAACAACCATTACTAATACCTAGACAGAAGGAATGATACATAATTATACACAATATAAGAGCATTACAATGCATTACAATAAGTGTTTTAAACTAGTGCTTGCTTAAGTGCTCAACAAAGAGATGGGTCTTCAGTCTGTGTGTGAAGACTACAAGGGACTCTGGGAGTTCTTCTTTTTGTACTAGACATTTTCTTATTCTGTATCATCCTCATTATCAACATCTAGACTAATTGTTTTTCTTCATCATCATCTTCTTCTTGTCCTCTTCCTCCTCCTTCGTCTTCTTTTTCTTCATCTTCTTCTACTACTAGACTATTTCTTCATCATCAGCTGATACACTGATAAGTCATCTGACAGAAACCTGTGTCATTAGTGTCAGCTGGATGACCAATGTGTTATTCCCCTCAAACTCAGCTGACCAATATGTGTTGTATAGTAACTGTCATCAAAATTCATCAAAAATACACTGTTATCTATAAACAGACTAAAGATCAGCGTCTCTAATAGTATTGATTATGTGTGTGTGATACTGTGTGATACACTGTTATCTGTAAACAGACTAAAGATCAGCGTCTCTAATAGTATTGATTATGTGTGTCTGATACTGTGTGATACACTGTTATCTGTAAACAGACTAAAGATCAGCATTTCTAATAGTATTGATTATGTGTGTCTGATACTGTGTGATACACTGTTATCTATAAACAGACTAAAGATCAGCGTCTCTAATAGTATTGATTATGT